>JAPKLW010001378.1:176146-210331 GCA_026898455.1 Plectranthus barbatus | reverse complement strand
AAGTTTGCAACACGACAGTTGCTTCCATACTCAAAATACAACCCTGATTCATGAAGAATCTGGTTGCGAGTTACAGGTAAATCACTTGGAGCAATGGTAATATGATGCATTTTGAAACAAGTGAAGAAGAAAATGCTATGCTAAGTGGAGTGGAAAAGATGAAGTTCAAGAAGACAAGTGCGATGTTATTTATAGCAAGATCATGGCTCTATCCATAGTAGGAACACTCTCCTAAAAGTGTCTTATCAACTGAATTCAAAACTCAGAAGAGCGGAAGTCGAGGAGTCTCGACAAAGGGGGAAACGCCACCTGTCTTAATAAGGCTACTTACGGCAAGTCGACCTACATGAGCATTATGGCGTTCTCTTCCACGAATGCTTAAAGAAGACACCAAAGGATATCCCAAATCCTTTGATTAAGACAGAAATCCACCGTCTTAAATGATAGCACTTGATGACCTTGTGTGGAAAATAGTAGCTTACATCAGAAACAGGAGATTTGCTACAAAAACTCATCACATTCACAAGACAGTTTGCTGAGACACTGATGCAAGCATATCAGAGACAGAGTATCGAAAGAGATGTTATTATTATTCTTATCTCTCGGATTTCTTGAAGACATCGTTAAGTATTCTGGAAGATGATTGCATCTGCTGAGGAATATTCATCATAGCTATCTGCTAATATTGAAAATGCTGAGCAGAACTTGGTTGAAGATTTTGTTAACAAATGCCAGACAACAAAACATAGTTGTGCAGTTTTCATACATCCTTTCATTCATTGACTGATGTCATTACAAAGGAAGATAAGAAAATTGAAAACAACAACATGATCGCTATTCTAGGAGGAAGGAGGATTAAACGGGAAGAAGTCCGTATTTACAAGATTCGATGGTCCTTCTGCTATCTGAGGAAAACTCTGCTCCAGCAGCCAACTAAACTGCATTCCATTCAGCAGAGGCACTGCCGGGTAATATTGGACACAGTCTCGAACGCTATTAAAGATATATTTTGCCCAATCTACCTCGACTCCATCGTCAATGGACATCATGATCTGCCACGTTTCTTTTGAGAAGAAAGTGTCATCACAGTTCTCTCCCATCAACATATTGTTAGCAACACGGAAGAGCACCCAATAAGGAGTGCGCAGATCGTATGCTGAAACAGAAAGGGAAAATTCAGACGAAGGAGTTCATTTCCATTTCTGCCACGCTGACCATTCAGGGGCAATGTCCGTCACACGGTAGTTGAAGACAGACCCAGGACCTCTGGGAAGGCCGAATCGACAAGAAAAGACGTCCGGTGACCAATAAATGAGCTTGCCGCGGTAGGAACCATAAATGCCCTCTCCCTCCACAGAACAGTCATCGATGAATTCTCGAAGAACATCGCCTTGGAAACGTCTTGGAGTAGCAGTGACGAATTGGGTCAATCCACTACGGTTCAATTTCGACATGATGATCTCTGCCACTCTTGGATTGTTATCATACAGAGAGTTCAAACCAGCCTCATGAAGGATCTGGTTTCGGCGCAATTCCAAGGATTGACCAGGAGAATCCATTTTCTTGAAAATTTTCTGAACGAGAAAAAAGAAAAATGCTCAGAAAAGAGTTCCTGTGATGATAAAGATACACACAAAGAAGGGTATTTATAAGGAAAGAATCATAACTCTTTTCATAAGAATCGATTCGATTCAGAGTTAATGATCATCTATTACACAACGAATGGACAGACGCCACGTCAGATCGGTCAAAATGTTTCTTGAAAAAGTAATCGATGCTTGGAGAGAAGCATACACTAAAGATCATCGTTCCATCTACTAGTAAATGAGATCTCTGCTAGAAATGAGGTCTCTGCTAGTGATTGAGATATCTGCTAATGAATAAAGTCTCGGCTAGAGGATGGATACTCTGCTAGACTTAATATCTCTGCTAGAAGACAAATGCTCTGCTAAAAATGATATTTCTGCTAGATGACGAGAGCTCTGCTAACTGTTTTCTAAAGTAGTATTTGCTACGTTTTCAGCAGAACATATATCCTTGCTACCAATCATCGATCTGCTACGATCTTAGCAGAAGCACATTCAGCAGAATTACTACGTATTTGATTATCAAGGATTTTATCAAGCAGATATTTGATATTGAGCGCATATATATATGGGATTGTCTCAATTGAAACATAGACATCATCTTATATAGATCAACAAAAATAATTACATGAACAGAGGATTCGACCAACTCAGAAGGGCGACAAAGGCACAAATGGATAAAAGTCTACTCCTCGAAGGTTCGAGGGACCTAGGGTGAGATCGGGGAATCTATGCTCTAGCAGCCAACTTAACGGCATCCCGTAGGGAAGGTGAAGTTGAGGGAACTGCTGAACACTCTGCCGCATCCTTAGGAAGACGAAAGCCGCCCAGTCAACCTCTGCCCGATCATCAATCGCCAACATGACCTTCCAGATTTCACGAGAGAAGATCATATCATCCGGATTCACTCCCACCAACATACCACAAACTATCTCGAAGAGAACCTGATAGCGAGTCTACAGTCCATATGCTGATGGGGTAGGCGAGAACTCAAGCTCCAAAGAACGCCTCCATTTCATCCATGAAGACCACTCCGGAGCTATTTCATTATTGCGATAATCCATCACAGAAATTGGACCCCTCGGTAAACCGAATTCCGAAGCAAAAGTGTCCACCGTCCATCTCACCAACTGATTCCTGAAGACACCAACAATGGAATCTCCAATGGGTTCACTTTTTCGAACGAAGTTCTGAAGATGTTCCATGTGGAACGAATGAGGCGTCCGAGAAATGAACTTGGCCACACCACTGGCATGAAGACTGGACATAATTCACTCTGCTACGTAGTACTCTGTTTCGTACTCTTCATACAAACCAGAATCACAGAGGATTCTGTGCCGCGGAACGAAGAGAGTTTGAGTTGGCTCCATATTTCAGTATTAGTGAAGTTTGTGAGAAGAAGAACAAAAGTCGCAAGAAGCCGTATCAAATAAATCACCGGCTCATGCCATTTATAGAGTAGCCTATGGTGACTGCTCATCTCTGAAGTTGAAGGGTCGCTGTATGGAGTGAAGAAATCCATTAATGAAAAGGTCAAATCGGAAGTGATTATGATCATGCATGAAAAGCAATGTCGGAGGTTAATATGATGATACCATGAAATACGTGGTAGCTTTTGCTTGATTCTATTAATCTTGGCTGCTAGAAATTTCAAATCGGACGTGGGACGTTGCTTTTCCATACGGAGAAACATTTAATGCATCCAGACGACGGCGACAAATCGGACTGTGCCACGTCATCCACACTCAAGCTCCGAAGGACGTGAATATACCCACGATCTAACTCTCAGCCCCAACCGTTGATTAAAACTAAAGTGCATTCAATCCTCGTCGTTAATTTTTTTTCCCTCGTACTCCGAAATCTTCTACACAATAATTAGATTTCAAATCCCTACCAATCTTCAGAAACCCTTCACCTCCATCTTTGTAAAACCCTCTAAAAATTCTCAGAAAAACTACCCAACCATGACTTCAAATCAAAGTTCTTCAACCTCCTCACACAGAGACACAAATCCCGAATCTTCATCTTCAGAAAACCTAGACACAACTCAACTTCAACAACCCACATTCATCTATCCCGCCACCACTTGATCACCCCTGCATGTTCGACATGCACCCGAGTTCACTGGAATTGAGAAGAAAGAGGACATTGATGAGTCCATTCCTTACTGCACATTGGTGACTATGGCCAGACAGAAGAAGCTGTCCACTCTTTTGGCGGAACGGAGACGAGTGGCCCAGATCATGAAAGACAGGATTTTGTACATGCCTCTCGCCAACAAACACTTTCCCAAATGGATTTTAAATCTCCTTGATTCTGAATTTCTGGTAAAGTATCTCACTGCTGAACCTGATCAATTTCATCCGCATATGGTTGCTGAATTCTATGCTAGAGCTGTCATGAGTGATGATCAGAAGTCATTCAAGACATGTGTATATGGGAATATTGTAGAAGTTAATGCTGATTTGCTGTCTCGTACTTTTGGACATCGAAACTTTGGAACCAAAATCTCTCAGTATAAGGTGAATGATAAAGCCGAAATGGAAAGGAGATGGAACCACTGGAAGAAGTCAGGAGAGAAAGGGCAACCAAGTACGTTTAAGGTTAACACCTCAATCAACACCTTAACAGAGGAGTACAAACTACTTGCAGAGATAGTAATCAAGATCTTCCAGTGTGATGCTGGCTCTTACTCGGAGCTCTCTGCTAAGAAGTATGCCGTGATGATGGCATTAACCGATAATGTTAAGGGTAATTGGGCTGAATTCTTATTTGAACGCTGGGCAGAGCATGCCAAGAAGAATACACACATGGAAATAGATGGAACATTCTCCTCGAATGTAAACTTTGGGCTGAAGATTAGTAAATTCTTGGAAATTTTGTTTATCAACACAGGAGTAGATCGTGGAGTCGCACTCCTTTCTACAGACTACATTCCTGTAACAAAACACAAGCCTAAGCCGGTCAATGCTAGAAATCCTAGGAAGTTAACCGAGAAATCCAATGTGGACAAGGCTAAACCAACATCCCCAGAGGAACCAGATGAAGCAAGTTTAGCAGTACCCGCACTCCAACACTCCATTCCCATAACAGAAGAAGAATTAGCAGTGTTGAAGAGGAATGCAGAAACAGATCAGTGTTTCAAAAATCTTGAGGAAATTGAGAAATTAGGAAACTTACCAGTTGATCAGATCAACGACATCATGACTTCGAAGGAAGCAGAACAGCTTCCAACTACTCTTGGGGCACTGGCATTACCTATTCAACCAAACAAGAGAACCGCAACAACTCCTCCTGTGACTAAGGCAAAGAAGAAGACCAGGAGAAAGTTGGAACTACTTACTGATAAGGAAGCATTAGAGAAAGCAAAAGCAGAAAGCAAGACTGCTAAAGCTGTTGAAAGAACTATTACAGCAGATAAGGACTCTACAAAGAGTGTTACTGAGGACACCGCTGATCCAGATTACATCCCTAAGTCTCTCAGAATTGTAGAAGAGCACAGTCCGGAAACAAGGAAAGCAAAGAGAAAGCGCATAGCTACTCTAAAGAAACTCGAGAAAAGAGATTACCAAAAATTCATCAGTAACCTAACATTCGAAGGCAGAGACAGAAACTTTGAACGAGTCAAATCCGCTGCTGAAGAATTTATGGCCCAGAAGCGCACTGCTAAGCAGGCCCAATTGAGAGCACAACCTATCCAGCAAAGGGAAAGCACCATCGGAGATGTGCACGAGGAACAAACACCAGCAGTGGCGAATGTTGCTGAAGGAAATCCAACTCCAGCAGAGGACAAGGAAACATCAGACATTCCAGCAGATATCACCACGATGAATGACGATGAAGCTCCTGCTGATGAATTGCAATGCCTAGCAGACGAAACCATAAAGCGAGGAAAAGGGAAAACTGCTTCAGAAGAGGAACCCATTCCCCATACCTTCTCTGAATCGCAGATAAACCTGGCAGAAGAAGGACTATCAGACAAAGCACCCTCACAATTACTGCAGTCTAGAGCCTTCACTGATGCAGAATCAAGTAGAGGAAGAGATACCGAAGAACAGGTCGATTCACTACTTCATGATTCACAGCCGCCTGTCGAAGAGAACGATTCTCTGCTCACTGATCTTGAATCATCTTGCATTTCTGAATCTGATGGAGAATCTGAGGAGATTTTTAATGCCAAATACCTGAGGAAGGTACCATCTGGATCAGACACTCCTCTCCGAGTACCTCTCAATAGGCTGCCTGGACCACGTTATCATCTACGACGAATCGGTCAATGGTGTGCAACGGTCTACCTTGAAGAAAGGTCCAACTCAGATCTCACCCCTATGGCTGAAGAGATCGAATTGTTCGTGCAATCCGAAACAGAAAGAGCCATTGCTGATTTATTCCATACAGAATTGGATGAATCAACATCGGAAGGACGCTTGTTAGCAGAAGAATTCTGACGATGGAAGAAGTGTGATTATATTATGCATCAACTCTGTTTTGAAGAGAAAGCACTGGTTTTTGCTGCTAAGGGCTTAAACTTCTGGAGACGTGAGGAACGCTGGTGCTTCGATTGGATTGATCAAGTTCCGGGGATGAAACAGTTCTCAGATAAACAGGTGATGTGCAGACTTCAAGCCATCCGAGAACACCGTTTTCTCTCAAAGACTGCGGGGCTACCTAAATCCACCTTCGTACCCGACGGATACTCTGATGCCAGGGTTGAACTGTCAAAGCGTCAAGCAAGAGCTGCTGTCGATTACAGGAAACGACAGATGGAGTATAAAATTCAACAGGCAGAGAAACTCAAAGCTCGAATAGCGGCACAGGCCACTGAGCGTGCTGCTCTGGAATTTGATTACCGCGATATGCAGTTGGCTAAGTTCCTGAACATTGATATTCAGGACATAGTGAAGGAAACTCAGAAAGCTGAAGCTCAGTTTGTCCAGGAGACCGCACAAGTTCAGGATGCTGCAAATCGGATAATGCATGAGGAATTATGCTATCAGGAGTATGTTGCTGCGAGTACTAGTGACACACAGCAACCATCTATTCCAACGAGTCAAGAACTCGTTACGACTACTTCCTTCAATGCCACTCCCATAACCTCACTGCAGATACCCTTTCCATTAACTGCGGAAATAGCTGAAGCCTTCAACTCTTATTTACAAACAGCCATTGATGGAAGAGTGGAAGCAGCTACCACGCATCTGAAAAGAGAAGTCGATGAGATACGGGGAGATGTATCTCATGTACAATCAGAGATTGCTGAAAACAAGTTGGCTATTTCTGAGAATAGGACAAGTCTTGAGGTTGTTCAAAAGGATTTAGCAAACACCAGGACTACTCTAAAAGACACGGTTGTGGCCTATGGTACAAACTTTTTGGCTGCAATCAAAGAGGGGGAAGAAAGAAGAAAGGCTGACCAGAAAAGAAGAAAGAAAAATGATGAGGAGTTAGCCACAAGGAAAGAGGAAATAAGGAGAAAAGAAGAAGAGGCGAAGGAGGAGTCAAGACGAAAAGAACTTGAAGCTCAATTAGAATTGCAAAGAAAGGAACATGAAGCTAAATTAGAATTGCAAAGGAAGGAACATGAACTTCAACTACAAAAGATTGCTATGGAGCAGGAGAAGCTGGCTAAAGAACTGGAGCGTGAGGCTGCTGAAAGAGAAACAGGAGCAGCTCTTCTTGAGAACTTCATGAAATTCACCATGGAGAAGTTTGCTGATATCCAGAAGAACAATTCAGCGGACAGTGAAAAAGACAAGCCAGCACCCGGCTCATGAACGTAAAGGTCAAATCTTTTCATCATTCCTTACTTTCTGAATCCAATTTGTACTTAAACTTGCAATATCATATATAAAATTGGATCAGACTTAGACAAAATCTCTTTGTCCACCTCTGAATTTTACTGGTGTACTCTAGTTGACCTACACTTCTGGTGTACTCAACAAATTTGCATGTGGACATGAAGATTATATTTTGATTGATGAATGCTTGCTGACTTGATGGATGCTAGAATTTCTAGCATAGTATTTTTATGCAAACATTTACTTATATTTAATCGAGAAATATTCCCCAGCATCTGTTGAGGGGGAATTTGACTTCAATCATTTCTGTTGCTTGAACCTAGTTGAAAAAACTCTGTGTCAGATTGATAGAATAGCATAGACTTGTAAAACACATACATTCTTCCACTCATGGTCAGCAAATGATAGTAAGCTTTGATCGCACCAAAAAGGGGGAAATTGTTGGGAAATTATCCCTAAAATCTCCCTTAGGACTTGTTTGTAAAAGGTTTTGTTGGATCAAACCTTATTTAGTTGGTCGATCATTTGCCAAAATCTAGAGAGTCTAGCACACTTTGTAAAGTCCTGTATAAGTTGTACAATGAGTTGTAATAGACTAGTGTGCTGAGAAGAATCCCTAGCAGACACATAGAAGATGATATCAGCATTCAACTTACAAACTGCTAGAAGAAGCAAGCCAACAAAGGATCACTAGCAAATGGCTGAACGCTCGCTAGACAGAATGCTAAGGAGTTAGCATTCGGATCCTTCAGCAATGATTAAAGAATCGCAAACAACGGAAGTCAAAGGATCACAAGGAATATACTTTTAGCAGATTCTAGCTTACCAAAGCAAAAGAATCAAATTTGAAGCCGGACTGCGACTCTGACAAAAAGCTCTCGCAAAAGGATAAGACTTTCCCGAAGTGGCTAGGAAAGTACAAGTCAAAAACAAAAGTGAATGTCACAGAAAAAGCTCTTTCGGATCAAGGAGCCGTTGAGTCTAACGGATAAGGAGATTCAAAGTTTGAATCTCCACCTATAAAAGACAGGCTTAAGAATGAGATTAAGAGTTGCTTCAATCACTACAGACATTCGCAAACTACTCAAGTGTGAGATTCCTTTGACAAAGCGAACAAGTGAAAAGTAGTCAGTTGAGAGCTCGTGATAAAAAGCACATTCAAAGCCTTCAACAACCAAGAGTGTCTTCTCATTGAATATCTGACACTCAACCTTGAAGATTCTTGAACTTCCGTTAAGAATCTTCAATCATTGGGATAATTTCTTTACTAGGAGTATCCAACAGTCATTCTTGAAAAGGGTTGACTCTGACGGGCCTTGCCGCATATTTATTGAAGTTCAGAGGCTAACTATAACAGTCTCATTAGCAAAGGACAAGTTTTACGAAGGTGCGCCCTTGACTTGGCCGGAGCTGTGTTCGAAAAGTACAAAGTATCGGAGGATAGCTGTGCTGTGGCCGGTTCGAAAGTTCGCCGCCTACTGCAAGTATTGGCGAATCCTTGTACTGAGTGTATACTTTTCTAGTGAAATTCTTAGCGTTTCGGCTAAGGAGTGGACGTAGATCTATTTGGATCGAACCACTATAAAATCTTGTGTTCATTTACTGTTTTATCATATTACTGTTCCAATATTGATTTTGAAACCTAGCAACAGAGTTGCTAGAGTATATCTGAACACAAACTTAAGACATAACTTGAGCTAGCTAACTTTTTTGAAAAACAACGATAAGTGCAAGAGATATAAAACTATTCCGCTGCATTTCGTGTTAAGTTATCAACACGACGACTCTAATATTTCGGGACCAACAGCCTTCATATCGGTCGAGACAGAGACCTTTTCCCCCCTTTTGATCATTCTGCGCAGTCTCACGGTTTTGGCCATAACTTTCACTCCCAAACTCCGATTGACCCGATTCCAGTTGCATTGGAAAGCCAATTCAAAGATCTTTCCATTTCCATGCTAAAGTAGCTTTAGATTCCATGAGTGAAAGAAGTTGTGACTATTTCTTTGAACATCTGCTGCTTTCGGTACGAGTTTCCATTGAATTCGGCCTAAAACCTGTAAAAACACACCATGGCAAGCATAATACCCCGTAAACTCAGATCATGCTCAAAATATATAAATAAACTTAAGAAATATAAATAAAACACTTGAAAACAATAGAGAGAAGTGAGTTAAAATCTGAGCTTATCTTGGATTCTATGATTTTCTTCGGTCGTACGCGGTTGGGAATCTTCAGAGTGAGCATTTTCTCCTTCAGTGAGGTCAGTTTGAGTTGGCAACTCTTTTCCTGCTTGACCCTAAAACTGTGCTTTGTTTTTGTTTTCTGAAGTTCCCCCTTGATATGCCTAGGAGCATCGTCAATTAACCAAAGGCTTTTGTTAGGTCAATTGATAGGTTGACCTCATCATCTGGATCACTTGCGTGATCATCTACAGATTTGGTTTGAGAAACTTGGCTTTGACCTTCCTTATCAGTTCACAGTTTATCGTTCCCGTTGTTGAGATTAAGATCACCAAGGTCAATTAATTGACCCAATTTTAGTTGCATTGGAAAGCCAATTCAAAGATATTTCTATTGCCATGCTAAATTAACTCAGATTCCATGAGTGGAAGAAGTAGTGACTGTTTCATTTAACATTTGCTGCTTTCGGTACGAGTTTCCATTTAATTCGGTCTAAAACATCTAAAAACACACCATGGCAAGCATAATATCCTATAAACTCAGCTCATGCTCAAAATGTATGAATAAACTTAATAAAACTAAATAAAACACTTGAAAACAATAGAGATAAGTGAGTTAAAATCCGAGCTTATCAAACCCCCCAAACTTGAACGTTTGATTGTCCTCAATCAATAGGCAAGAAAGAAATCAAAAGATCGTGTAGTTAATGTGCAATGCCTCATAAGATTCATCACAATCAAGAATTAAAAATCCACTACACATAAACAATTTGAAAGAGAGAGACAATCCATCAACTAGGGAAGAACTCATGGGAAGTGTATCGCTCAACTCTCAAGTGTTTAAGGATAAGATGAAAGCACTCAACACATGTATGAAGAAATTTCTACCATAGGCTTGCAAATTCTCTAATATTTGCATTGCTAGAATGTGCATGCAAGTATTGGATCAAAAAAGACTTTCAACGGGTTGTAATGTAGGCTTTTTGTGACAAGGTAGAGAAATTTGGTCAAGTGACTAAAATTCATCAAGCTGGCTGACTCAATAAAATTAAAACCACTTTCTAATATCATTAACTCATCTCCTTAGATACATCAACAAACTCATCAATTTTTTTCTTTTCTTCCCCCCCCCCTTTTTTTTCTCTTTTTCTCTTTTTCCTAGCTCTTTTGGATCTCTTATACCCTTTCAATACTTTGTACACATTTTTTTTTCAGAGGGCTTATGAGAATTCTAATTTCTTTTGAGCTATTTAAATACCCAAATTTGCATCAACCACGAATTTGATATTTCTTATCTCCAATTCACATCAATCTACCCCATACAAACCACAACTCAAGACACGAGCGAAACCAGCACATTCTTAAGCTCATAGACAAGGAAAGAATGGTAAAGGCTCAACATGGCTAACTGGGGAAGATTTAATTGTGAAGGGACAATGTTTAGGATATTGGGTTAACAAAGATGGCCTAATATCATCTCCTAAACTTGTGCACACTATGCAGTCTCAAAATAGAAAGTAAGCAAGTTCTAGAGAAATCAAAACATACATGAGAATCTCACATCAAACAAACATAAGGCTAAAAAATCTCACACAAGGGTTTAAGATTTTCCTCCACAGTCAACTTCAAATCAACTCAATCATCATGCAAGTGCAAGTTTCAAATCAATCCTATCATGCGGTATTCTACTTTCATAGGCAATTAACCACAATCACAATCGATCCAAACTCAACCATCAATCGATTCTATCGCACATCCTTATTCAAGTTGCATCAAAACTCAAAAAATTTCCTCACAAATAATTAATCTAGGCAAAAATTAAATGCAGAAAGCGGAATAAAAAAAAAGATAGAATGTTCCAACTCTTGTCCACATCCTCTCAAACTTTTATTTCCAACTCAAAGAGTGGAAAAAGTTTGAAAATCAGACAAGAGAGAGAACGGTACATGGTGGTTGATCTCAGACATCAACTTTTTATCCCGGAACCTTCAGAAATCACGCAGCGCAAAATTTGTTTGCTGCTGGCACTCCGTGTTGACCGACACGGGCTCTGCATCTGTTGACGTGAAGCTTTCTCATCGATCCCTTGTCTCGGGTCGAAGTGCTTCACGTCAACAACCTGTGTGGACCGATGTCAGGCCTGCGTCGGTCGAAACAGACACTGTTCCTCAATTTTTTTTTAAAACACCAACATAAATAAACAATTTCGAAAACAAGGATAAAAATTGAAAACAAATTGATAAAACAAAAATAACAAGGAATTTGAAAAGAAAGCAAGTAAACATTGGGTTACCTCCCAACAAGTGCTTGATTTAACGTCGCGGCTCGACGATACCTCAGATCATCATGCCGACGGGGGTCGGGTCCAGAATCTCCTTCCCTTGGCATCTACCATGTAGACTTTGCGGTCTTGAATGACAGTAGTGAGCTCGGAAAGGGATGGCTTAGTTTAAAATTTCACCAACCCATTTCCTCGCTCCCATTCAATGTGAGCAGCTTCTTCTTCTTTAGATTCATCCTCGGATTCATCAACATCTTCAACAGTGGAGATCCGATTGCACTCCAGTTTCTTCTTGCTCTTGTCAATCACAAAGGTGATCTTCTCATCATTAGCTCGGAGTGTGATCTCACCATTCTGACAGTCGATCAGAGCAGCACTAGTATTAAGGAACTCTCGCCCCAAGATCATGGGCATAACTTCATTCTCCTTCATGTCAAGCACCACGAAATCTTTAGGAAAAATCAGAAGACCCACATGATTGAGAACATCCTCAAGTATACCTTTTGGGCGCTACACAGATCGGTCTGCCATCTGCAATGTGATCATCGTGGGCCTCATCTCTCCAATGTGGAGACATCGAAAGATTGAGTACGGCATCAGGTTGATACTGGCTCCAGTGTTACACAATACTCTCTCGAAGGTGCATCCCCTGATCTCAAATGGAATAGAGAAGCATCCTGGATCGCTTCTCTTGATGGGCACTTGCTTTTGGAGTAGCAGACTGCACTGCTCATGGATCTTCACAATCTCGTTCTCCACAAACTGCTTCTTGCCACTCATCAATTTTTGAAAATACTTCATGTACCCCGGAATCTCTTTCAGTGCCTCAATCAGTGGTATGTTGATGCTGACTTTCTTCATATTCTCCACAAATCTTGCAAACTTCGAGTCTTCTTTCTGCTTGGCAAACCTCTGAGGGGAGGGTGTTGGAGGAAAATGATCTTCTTTTTCAGTAGCAGAACTGCCTTGGAGAACCTTCTGTTTTGACCAATTTGCAACCATGTCGGTCAAACTACTTACCCCGCATCGACCGATGCAAGGCTATATTGGTCGACGTGCAAATATTACTTGAGACTTCTGCATGTCAACACCTTGCGTCGACCGACACAGGATGCATGTCTGTCGATATGAGCACTTCGGTCGATTTTCCTTGCATCGACTCGAACTCCACATCGCTGGAGTTTCCCTTGTGTCTGGCTTCTGCATCGACCGATGCAGGATAAGCGTGGGTCGAAATAGAGGCATCCCAGGTGGGATTCTCCTCTTCTTCTCCCCCAAAATCGTCCAAAATCATCTCGAGACCTTTGTAACTCATGCCGGACCTCAAAATAACTACCTTACACTCCTACTGATTCTTCGGATTCACCTCAGTAGTGTCCGGAAGGTGCCCTTGCTTGTGCTGGACTCCAATGGTGCTGGCAATCTGGCTGACTTGAGTTTCAACAATCTGAACATGTTTTCCAACTCGATCAATCTTGGTGTGCACTCCAGCCACTTCTTGCTCAATCTTTCCAACTCGATAATCTAAGGTTATGATGTACTTGGCCAACACCACATCCAAACTCTCCTTCTTCTTTTCAGTGATTTCTCCATCCTGCACATCAAAACCAGGTGGGGGAAATTCTCCACCCGCCGGATTAGCATAAGAGAAGCCGGCATGCAGCTTTGGATGGTAATGCTGATAGCCTCTACCTCGTTGCTGATTCTGGTATTGATTCTGAAATTGATTCTGATAACCTCTTCGGTTCATGAAATTGACATCGGTAACGGGTTCAACCTGTGCAGCAGTAACAACAGAAACATTAGAGGTTAGTTTCTCCATCTCCCCCTTGAGCTTTTCAATCTCCTTTTTTAGGATGTCATCAGGTTCTTTCTTCTCAATCGCCTTTACTTGGGGCCTCCTTGGATTTGACCACTTTTGAGTGTGAAAAGCCATCTTCTTGAAGAGCTTGAGGGCTTTCTCATCAAAGAACCTCCAACTGCATTATCCACGGACTCTTGAGTCTTTTCATTCTTCCCCCAGTTGAAGATGTGTGCTTGCTCTTCAGTATCGACTCCATGTGTGGGTCAGCTCCTCAACAAATCATTGAATCTGCTCTAGGCCTCGAACAAGGACTCATCAATCTTCTGATGGAACTGCAGAATTTCCATCTTCTTTTGGATGATCATAGACGGTGGGAATTAGACAGAGAGAAACTCTGCTCGGAGATCAACCCAAGTCCTGATGTTGCTGCAGTCCAGAGCCGTAAACCATGTCCGAGCCTGATCCTGAAGTGAGAAGGGGAACAAGCGTAGACGGATCACATCCTGAGTAACTCCGTTTTACTTGACAGTCTCACACACCTCCACAAACATCTGGAGGTGCGTGTATGGATCCTCCACAACTTGGCCACCAATTTGGTTCTGCTAAACCATCTGAATGAGACCGGTTTTATGTTCAAAGTTATTAACATCGATACCAATAACAAATCTCTCATTACCGGGCTGTAGTCTGTACCTCCTGGCCATGGCATTGGGATCCTCTTCCTCAGAGTCCTCTTTGAGCCTTCTTTCTCTTTCTTGCTCTATTTGTCTCCTTGCAGCCTCTGCTCTTTCAGCCTCTCTTTCCATCATCAGCTGCTTGACCAACTCCTGTATCTGATTAATCTCTTGGACCAACAGTATGGCACTCTATATTGAAATCTGGGTGTCTGGGTCCTCCAGAGGTGGCATCTCATGATCATCTTCCTCATTCCGGTTGTGTAGTGGATCCATCTCAGTGATTTTTCTTTGCTTCTCCTTGCTTTTCCTTCTTCGGATTGTGGTCTTGATTTCTGGATCAAAGACTTCAAGTGGTTTCCCTTTAGTCGTCGTGTTCATGAAAGACTTGAGAAAACAGACAAAAAAAGAAGAATCAGATCTGCATTGACCGACACGAGAGATGTGTCGACCGATGCAAAAAGTTTTATGTGTCGACCGACGCGGCACGTGCGTTGGTCAAAACAGAACAAAATATCACACAACACGCACGCACACGATCATGAATTAAAATAAAATAAAAAATAAAAACTCAATCCAATTGATCTTTAAACAAATTAGTAACAAGATAAAATCTAACAATTTCCCAGCAACGACGCCAATTTGATCATTGCAAAATTCGCACATTAATTGCAAATACAGTGGCAAATAAATTTATAATGTACCCAAAGGTAGTCGAACCCAGAGGAATTGTGCAACAAAAATATCCTATATACTAACCACAATTTTAAGACTTATTGTTTGAGTAAATCAGAAATTGGGTTTTGGTTTTGGAAAATAAAGATAATAATGCAGAAATTTAAAGGGTTTTGAAAAGCAATATTAAAGAACACATATTCTAGGGCAAATAATCAATCAGAATACATGCAAAATCAATAACCTCATCATGATGGAAAATCAAATAAAGTATTAAAATTCCTTGGTTGGGCAATTTTAACCTAGATTACTATCATGTGACTGTATATTTTTGGTTGGCCTCAAAAACACAATAATAATCAACCTCAATAAAAATATAAGATTTAATTCCCTATAATTAATTACTCTTCCTATTATTAATACTCTCCTCTCGGTCTTTTGATTAACAATTATGAACATAGAATTAAATTAATCTCTCAATCTATCTTCAATTCTAAGTTCTAGTAATTAAATCAATAAGCAATATTGAGTTGATTAACCTAACATGCAAACATGATTAATTACGCACAGCCTTAGAATCCGCTAGGGTTTCTAGCCACTCATGATGGAAAGAAACACAAGAAACATATTATTAAATTGCATAATAAAACTTACAACGAAAAATAAAGGTTGTTCGAGTCTTCAATCTCCAAAAACTTGAATAATAAAAACTAAACTGAGGAGTGAATAATGACTGGAATCCTCTCTTAACTCGAGCTATATGAGTATTTAAAGAGGTAGGTGTATAAATTGTGATCTAGGGCCAAAAATATGATTTAACCATAAAAATCTCAAATTTTCCTTTTTCTGGATCTATCTCGGTCGACACGGAGCTTGAATCGGTCAACGTGGATCCCTTTGTGTCGGTAGATGTGGCCTTCATATCGGTCGAGACAGAGACCTTTTCCCCCCTTTTGATCATTCTGCGCAGTCTCACGGTTTTGGCCATAACTTTCACTCCCAAACTCCGATTGACCCGATTCCAGTTGCATTGGAAAGCCAATTCAAAGATCTTTCTATTTCCATGCTAAAGTAGCTTTAGATTCCATGAGTGGAAGAAGTCGTGACTATTTCTTTGAACATCTGCTGCTTTCGGTACGAGTTTCCATTGAATTCGGCCTAAAACCTGTAAAAACACACCATGGCAAGCATAATACCCCATAAACTCAGCTCATGCTCAAAATATATAAATAAACTTAAAAAAATAAATATAACCCTTGAAAACAATAGAGAGAAGTGAGTTAAAATATGAGCTTATCAGTGACTTCAACGGTTTGGACGAAATCTTTAGGGTACTCAGTACCGTCTGCTCCAAACACTGGAACTCCAAACAATTTAGTTTGACTGGAGCTTCCTTCTAAAGTAATGACTCCTATATCTTGGATTCTATGATTTTCTTCGGTCGTACGCGGTTGGGTATCTTCAGAGTGAGCATTTTCTCCTTAAGTGAGGTCAGTTTGAGTTGGCAACTCTATTCCTGCTTGACCCTAAAACTGTGCTTTGTTTTTATTTTCTGAAGTTCCCCCTTGATATGCCTAGGAGCATCGTCAATTACCCTAAGGCTTTTGTTAGGTCAATTGATAAGCTGACCTCATCATCTGGATCACTTGCGTGATCATCTACAGATTTGGTTTGAGAAACTTGGCTTTGACCTTCCTTATCAGTACACAGTTTATCGTTCCTGTTGTTGAGATTAAGATCACCAAGTTCCAGTTCTTTCAAGGTTCTGCGCACTAGAATAGACTCATAAAAAATAATAGAGCATGGTATTTCCACAAGTCTGGTTGTCTTGTTGTGTACTATGTATCCCTTGTATGAAGGATGTCCATATCCAAGGAACACTCCTTCATCAGCCTTGGGATTGAAAGTATTCAATTTCGACTTTCCATTGTTATGGTTGTAAAATGGTGAACCAAAAGCACGTAGATGAGCTATAGAAGGCTTACGACCATTAAATATTTCATATGGGGTTTTATGATTGTGACTGTTGATGGCGCTTCTGTTCTGAGTATAACATGCCGTCATTAAGGCTTCTCCCCAGTAACCTTCTTTCAAGTCAGCTTTAGCGAGCATTGTTCTGACTGCCTCCCTGAGTGTCCTGTTTCTTCGTTCAGCAAGGCCATTTTGTTGAGGCATCCTTGGAGCTGACTTCTCATGAGCAATGCCAGTATTAGCACAGAAATCATTAGTGGACCGTTGCAAATCATTAGGGAATCTTCACTAGATATTCAGATTGAGTTGGGATACAGATCAGAAGGTCTGATCAGGAGGATTTTCTTTCTTCTCTCTCTCCTTGTTTTCAAAAATAATTATTTATTTTCATAAGATTTAATTCCTCAATTTGTTAGGGATTAAATCTTTGTGCGTGGGAAAGGATCAAGAGGAATCTCCGCGCACTCGTTCTTCAGGGTTTCGCAATCCAGGTATTCTGCATAAACCCCCTTATGCATATTCAATAGGAGCATGCTAGGATTAATCATAGGCATAGCAATTTATTTTGATATTCCAATTAATGATCCTTGGCAAACGGACTTCGTGATTCAGTTCACGAATCCCTTCACAAGCATCCTTTGCTGATTACTCTGCCTATCGAATCATCTCCAAAACTGACAAGTGGTCCTCTTGTCATTCTTAGTTTTGAGAGAAGATTACTGTCACCGGTCATGTGAGCTGAACATCCACTGTCCATGATCCATGCTCTTTTCTTCTTTTTAGATTGACCTTGGTGGCTTTGTACCTGCAAAACAGATAAGGTTAGACAAAAGGTACCCGTGTTTTTGCAGGTCCTGTAGGGTTAGTCTCATGGATCCAGCCTTTGGGAATCCATACTTGCTTCACCTTAAACCTAGGTGTTGCAATGCCTTCTACCTTTCTCTTTCTTTTCAAATAATTCAAGTTATTTCTATGCATTCTTGGTAAGAGAAGATGAGTGTGTGAAACCTGACCCAAAACTGAGTTTCTTAAAACTGAGTATCTAGGAACTGACTTCCTTGAAATTGAGTATCGGTTAGGTTCTCGGAATCTTTGTCCGGAGTATGTAGTCTCTCTAGTCCTGAAGTTAGAATGAAGATTGGACTGAGACCTCGTATAGATGTTCTTTCCATACGGATAAGTTCTCCTCTCATATGAATTGTGAGTTCGGAACCTCAAATTTCTAGAATCCGAAAATGAAACTGACTTTCTATAAAGCTCAGTTTTAGCTGTCGAAGTGGGTTTTCTAAAGTTATGAGCATGTTATTTACCCAACTTCATAGGTATGATGAGCTTCATTTCAGGTTTGTTCGACTTATAAGTCAAACCGTTTCTAAACTTGGGTATCGAGGTCAGTTTTGAAACTGACTGTCCCCTTCTATCCCAATTGGTCACTGAGGAATTTTTGTCTATACTGACTACTCCTTTACCTAACAACTGTACTTCTAAACTGGAATTCTTCTTAAAGTGATGGTTTGAGACATTCCCAGTTTCAGAAGAAGAAGTCTGCTTGCTCAAGTTATTCTCTGTAAAGCCTAAACCTGACTTATCAGAGGAATGTCTTTGTAAAGTTAGAGCTTCTGAAACTTTGCTAGTACTAGAGTAGAGTGATCAGATAAGTTTTTGATCACTAGCAATTTTCAATTTATGAGATGTGCATTCATCAGATATAGATTTAAACGATTCAAGTAACATAGAATGTTATTCTCTAAGTTTAGCTAAGTCTTCACTTACTTACCTGGATCCTTGTATTTCTTCTGTCAGTTTTGAAACTTTCAGTTTCAGTGAAACATTTTCACATGCCAATACTTTTTTTAACTCATAAAACTTAGCAAATTCTTTATTCAAAGTTTCAAGAGTAACATCCTCTAAATCGGAGCAATAGGATTCAAAGTTGTCTTCTATGCAAGCTATAGATTTACTTGGATTTTAGACTCAGCTTCAGTTTCTTCGTCTTCTCCAAGCTTGCCATCAGCACCAGGAAGGCTTCTTTTGCGGCCTCATCGTCTGATGTGAAGTAGCCATCATCATTGTCCGAGATGTCAGGCACCTCAGTTCTGGTAAGCATGGCCTTAGCAACTGCTCTGGAGGCTTTTTTTTTAACAGTCTCTTCAAGCGCTCCCTTTCCTCATTGGAAACTAGTGGGTGCTCGTACTTGAGGTGGTCTGGAGAGTTGCACTCAAAACAACCTCTGGGAGGTCTGCCACTGAACTTCAGTTCACTGGATTGTGAACCTTCCTTCTTGGATTTGGCTATCTCAAGAAGTCTAGTCAGCATCTTCATTTGCTCCTCAAGCTCTTCAATTGAGCTCTCTTCCTCCTTTTTTTGGTAGGAAGGTGTTGGTGCTGACTTGGATGTAGATGTCTGTCTGGAAGATATGTTAGCGTGGTAAGGCTTTTGAGGTCTTCTCTTGAACTCCCTTTTTGCAAAAAAGGCAGCATCTCCTTCTGGACGTGTGCTAACACTTCGCACTACTTCATTCATGTTCGCCATTTGGATATCCCATTCGTGGGCTTGGGGTTGGGCGGACACATCCTCGGTCACCATTTGGGAGAGGTCTTTCTCCTTCAAGCTGGTAGTTTTGACGAACCAATCTTCCTTGGGCATCTTGGAGATAATATCATCTAATCTTGCTTCCATAGATTTGACATTTTCACCAGGAAGCATTTGGAAAGATTCATACTTATCCACACAATTTTGAAGCTTATTTCGCTTCATCTAAGCTGTTTCTTGACTAAGTGAGCCAAGAAATTCCCACATCTTCTTGGCGTTGTTGTGCTCTAAGGCTTCAACAACCAGTGGCGCTGGTAAGGATTGTAAGATAAGCTCCATGTCCACTACATCCAGCTGAAAGCGAACTATGTCGTCGTTTGTCCACTCCGCATAGGGCTTCTCCACTATCTCCTGACCTTCTGCTCTCTGAGCTGAGTATTTACCTTAGTGATATTTATTGGCCCCGTAGATAGAACCTTTGCCATTTCGAATGGACATTCTTCAGCATGATCAACGAACGTTTATTCCATATCTCAAAATCTTTTGATGAGTACTTTGGAAGTTTCGTGATCTGAGCCATCTCTGTGCACCTAAGCTTAAAACACACAAAACAGAAACCAAGTGCAGAATAAAACAAAACCAAGCGCAGAAAATAGAGATCTGGTCCTAAGTAACTCAACACAACCGTAGATTGTAAGAACCTTAGCATGTGATACCACTTGTCGGTCCTGGAATCAGAGTGCAATATATGCAGCGGAAGGTTTTGTATATGCAGCGAAAGTATAAATAACACAAGCACTGGTTTGGTTAAACAGAGCAGAGTCAGTTTTATGTGCAGTCGGTTTAAGTTTAAGTCTCTATTCCGTCTTAAGTCAGTTTCACAATTTATATTCTTCAATACTTGGACAAGTATTGAAGGCTCAAGTAGTCAGTTTGAGAAACAGAAAAACAGAGCAAGTATAAGGAAAGCAGTAAAGCAAGACATAGAGATTTATAGTGGTTCACATTTCAATATCGTAAATCCACTCTTCAGACCCAAGGTCTGGATAATTCACTAAGTAAATACCAGCCTCCTTATGATCTATACACAGTCCGTGGCTCCTCCGTTCTCCGGTCAGCTGTAGCACTCGCCTAGGAACTCCTTGTAGACTCGGTCTTCAGGTTGAAGTAGGGATGCACCCCGCAGCCTCTTTCCTGGTAGGTGGATGTTTACTAATTCTTCCCAGAATGGTTGGATGTTTAGAGGTTCTTCCCATAACACAAGTGGCTGGCATATGCCCGTGAGAATCAGAGTCCCGGACTAGGAAACTGACTGCTGTGAAGATATCTCAGAAAGATATAATCACCAAGAAGAGCCTCAGCTTAAAGCTTCAGCCTCGTGCTAGGAGAAGATAGCAAGGTGGGGAACTTGAGTCGGAGACTCAAGTCTCGTGTTAGAGAACACAAAAACTCAGAGAGTTTAGGCAGAGATATGGCCTGAACTTTTGCCTCGTCTTCTCAAGACTTATCAGATTTTGAATTCTTTTCAGGTTACCTATTAAGGTTGGAGCGGCAGGCCTTTATATAGAGGAGGACCTATGACAATTTGAATTTCTATCCGTTAGACACATAAATCCAGACACTAGACTCATGGATTGTATTGTCCAATTGTAGCCCATGTAATTGGTCTCCTTTCTGCTCTGCAGCGCCCGTGTACGTTACACTTACTTTATGTTAGACTTCTTCTCAGTTTGAGGGATCCCAGTTTTTGGATAACCTCGTACTGACTTGGGCATATGAATGCCTGAGTCCGACTGAGCTTCGATTTCTTTCAAAAAGCTCATTCATTAAAGGTAGAGGCTCTGATACTGACTATTAAAAGTCAGTACTACTTTGCCCTCATACTGACTTCCCAGGGTCAGTATGGTAAACCCTCATACGGACTTAGCATAGTCAATATGGAAAATGCCCTCATACTGATTTCTCCTTATCAGTATGGAAATCCCTTGAACTAACTTCTCCTTAGCCAATTCGGAAAAGCCATCATACTGATTTCTCCTTGTCAGTATGGTAGGACCTTAAACTGAGTGCTCCAACACAGTTTTAGGTGAAGGCTAAGCGTATTGATAGTCAGTTCTCGAGCATTCTCTTTTTCTCGGTCTTCAGCCTTAATTCTATTACAACTCAATTCGATCTTATACAAGGATTACAAGTTTAGAACTCTAGAAACGGGAAAAACTGACTAAGATGACTTACATTCTTTGACCCACAAAAACATCAAAAGTAAGGGAGGAATTCTCTAAAAAGAATCCTAACAAAATATGTACACAACCATGTTTCTTATTTCAGTGAAATAAAGCTTTTTTTTACAATCTAACATGGTATCAAGCCAAACACTTGGCAAACCCTAATTCTTCTTTCTCCATCTTGATTGTCTCTCGATGGCTGAGGACAGCAACCTCCCCACCTTTCCTTTGTGCACAGTTATAGACATGGTTAATATCGAACTCAATTCCACAAATTTCTTGCTTTGGCATGTCCAGATTGAACCCCTTCTCATCACTCAAGGTTTCCTTCCATACCTTGATGATTCGGCTCCTTCTCTTCCGCGGGAAATCACCACCAATGGCGTTACTGCTGTCAACCCTGCATATGCTTCTTACTACCCTCGAGATCTAATTATCAAATTGTTCCTTGTTTCGACTCTCATTGAAGAGTCAATGGCTGTTGTTATTGGATGCAAGTCCTCTAGAGAAGTTTGGACCTCTCTTTCTCGCGCGTACAGCCATGCCTCTAAAGCTCGTGAACTCAGTTTGAAGGATGATCTTCTTTCCATCGAGCGTGGTGATCTTTCTGTTAGCAAATATGGCCAATGTTTGAAAACTATTTGCGATAAACTTTCAGCTATCGAACGCCCTATTGATCCTACTAACAAGTCCCATTATTTTTTTCGTGGCTTTGGATCGACGTTCGCTACCTTCACTGTTGCCCAGCTTTCTCAACAACCACTTTTGGATTTTTATACGGTGCTTGCACAAGCAAAAAGTCATGAACTATTTCAGCGATCTTCCAATGTGCCTTCTTCGTTCGTTGCGTTGTATCCCACACCCAAAGGTCGTGGTTCTTCTTTGGCTCCAATTCAGGACCGTTCTAAAAAGAACAAGGGTCATGTCTGTAGACCTCTGTGGTGCTATTTCTCTCGGGAACAAGATCATGATACCTCCGAAGCCTTTTCTTCTTGCTGCTCCATCCCACAACCCAATGTCTCGGATTGGTATTTGGATACTGGCGCGTCCGCTCACATTACTTCTGATCCGTCTTAACTTGACAATGTCACGGAGCATTTAGGTTCCGAATGAGTAACAGTCAATAACGGTGATCAACTTCCTATTTCTCATACCGGTTCTCTTACTCTATTTGATCTTATATGTTTACATGATTTTTTTGTCATTCCTGCCATTTCTAAAAACCTTTTGTCCGTTAGTATTACCCCATTCATGTTGTGCTTTTTGATTCTCGACTTCATGTTCAACAACATGAAACTGGTCAGGTGCTCGCCATGCGCATGCGTAACAACGGACTCTATCTCTTGGATTCGCCCTTCAAGGATCTCGCAGCTCTTGCTCCTTTGCCTCGGTGTGCTTCCTATGAACTCTGGCATGCTCGTCATCGTCACTCTGCATCTGCTGTTATCTCACTTTTGAATAATCTTACGTTATTGTCTGTATCGTCTTTACTGCCAAAACCAGTTACTTGCGGTCCTTGTTAGTTGGCGAATTTAAAGCACTTATCTTTTCCTATTTCTTCCAAACGTTCTACTGGCTTATTGGATTTAATTCATTGTGATTTATGGGGACCATCCGCAGTTACTTCTACTGCAAGTTTTTGTTACTACGTTATTTTTGTGGATGATTATTCGCGTTTTACTTGGTTTTACCATTGTATGCCAAATGCGACTTCTATGACGCATTCTTGAGTTTTCAGGCCTTCGTTGAAAGGAAATTTAATTGCACTATAAAGAAATTTCAAAGCGATGGAGGTTCTGAATTTATTAACAATCGTGTTAAGTCGCACGTCGCTAAATGTTGAATTCACCACCTTTGTTCCTGCCATATACCCATGAGCAAAATAGAAGGGCTGAACGGAAACATAGACACATCACCAAGATGGGTTTAACGCTCCTTTTTCATTCTTCCGCACCGCTCCACCTATGGGTTGAGGCATTCAGTACTGTGGTCATCACTATAAACCGACTTCCATCATCCGTTTTTTTACGTCTTTGGTTGCAGGGTTTTCCCTTGTCTATGCAACTATGTGAAGCATAAACTTCAGCCACGTAGTCTGCCGTGCATCTTTGTTGGTTGTAGCTCTTCTCACAAGGGTTTCCGGTGCTTAGATCCTACCACTTCTTGAGTTTATATTACTCGACATGTGCAATTTGATGAAGCTTGCTTACCTTTTTCATCTACAAAATTTGTGGCTTCTTCCTCTTCCTTGGAGTTGTTCGATTATGCTGATGGGACCCTGACACCTCTTGAGCATCCACATACGATATCTGGCTCTGTTCCTACTCTTGAACCATCATCATTGTGTCGATTGTGTACCTTGGAGACCATGCCTACGCCTATCGACCAACATGCTACTCCTGAGAACACAAATCCGCCAGCTATTCCAACCGAACAACTTGCGGTTGTAGCACCTCGAGTCGCACCTCCGCTTCCTACGTATCCCATGTAGATGCGTGCGAAATCAGGTATATTCAAGACACGTTATCCGGTTGACGCCAACTGCGTGTCTATCTACTCTGTGCATACAACCATTCCAGAGCCCCACAACATCAAATTGGCTCTCAAGTCTCCGGAATGGGTTCTGGATATACGTGAAGTGATGTCTGCCCTCAAAATGAACCAGCCTTGGACGTTATTCAGTCGCCCCTTCTCGACGAATGTAGTTGGTTCAAAGTGGGTCTTCTGGACAAAGTCTCATGCTGATGGCTTCGTCGATCGGTATAAGGCTCGACTAGTTGCACAAGGCTTTAACAATTTGGTTTGTCCTATATCTTGCAGTTATGGACTCTTGGTCGCTTCATCAACTCGACATAAAAAATGCATTCTTAAATGGTGTTCTATCCACTTGGGTCTTCATGGAAGGGCCACCCGTCTTTATCAACCCCCGATATCTTGATCGTGTATGTAAATTAAACAAAGCTATATATGGTCTGAAGCAAGCTCCTCTTGCTTCGTATCAACTTTTTTGTAGCTTCTTGATATCTATCGGTTTTCTGTGTAGCTTGTCAAATACCTCTCTCTTTGTTCTCCAGTGTGGCACCGCGCTTATATTTTTATTGGTTTACGTCGATGATATCATTATTACTAGAAATAATGAGAGTTGTTCTGGCTGATCTTCTTTAACGAGAATTTGCTATCAAGTATATGGAAATATTGGTTATTTCTTAGTCTCAAAGCAACTTATCCATCATCGAGTTTATTCTCATGTTAGACGAAATATGCCTTGGATATTCTGCAATATGCCGAGCTTCTCGACTCAAAGCCTGTGGCCACACCTCTTGCGCCCAGTGCTTTATTTACAAAGAACGGTGATCCTTTCGATAATCCAATGCTTTGTCGATCTCTTGTCGGTGGTCTACAATATTTGACCATTACTCACTCGGACATATCTTATTTTGTCAACACTGTCAGCCAGTTTCAAGTTCAATTGACTATTGAGCACTTTCAGGCAGTAAAAAGAATTCTACGATATGTCAAGGGCACTCTCACCTACGGTCTATCCTTTACACCCGATACTGTCTCTCTACATGGGTACTCGGATGCTGACTGGGCACGATGTACTGATACACGACGCTTAACTTATGGGTATGTGATTTTCCTAGGTCCAAATCTCGTCTCTTGGAGCGCGAAGAAGCAGCCGACAGTTGCTTGATCCAGCTGTGAATTGGAATACCAGGATATTGCATACACTGCCTCTGAAATGCTTTGGGTGGTTAATATACTTCGGGATCTTCATGCATTGCCCTCGCGTGCTCCGACTATATTTTCAAACAATACGAGCACTCTCTTCCTTACGCAAAATCCGGTTTCCAATAAACGAGCAAACCATATAGACATTGATTATCATTTTGTCCATGAACAAGTCGAATCAGGTCGCCTACTCATCAAATATGTTGATTCAGAAAATCAGATTGCCTATATTTTTATGAAGAGCCTATCTCGTAATCTCTTCGAGTTCTTTTGATCCAAGCTTCGTGTTTCTGAAGTTCCACATCTCAACTTGCAGGGAGTGTTAGATATATTTAGATATGAATATATTTTTGTATAGTTTATATGTAGTCATATCTATCTTCTCTATGAAGATATGATTTTATTTGTATAAATATGTACACAACCATGTTTTTTATTCAAGTGAAATAAAGTTTTTTTTACAATCTCACAACAGAAAGGTACTAAATATTAATATTGTACATCAAATTATATATAAATTTATAAAGAAAATAATGACTATAAGAAGAAGATTCTGATTTGTTAAATTAGCTTGAAAAAACTTGTACCTATTGTTTTTAAGAAAATAGTCAATAAAAAATTGGTTAAGAGTAACATTTTAATAGAAAAACTGACACAAATATTATTTTATTGAGATTCTTACCATTGTTATTGTATATACTACACATGTCGTAATATAAAAAATCAATAGATAAATTTTTTTTTAATATGATGTGATATATTTAGAGAGGAGTATATATTAATTTTATATTAATAAATATTGATAGCTTTTATGTTTTTCAAATATGAAATTCTTATAAAAGAAACAATACAAAAACTTTCCTTTCGTGTATTTCATTGTACAGATAAATCTCAATTTGATATTAAATTTATACTTATATTAAATAAAACGCTTTGTTTTTCTTTATACTCAAATACTAGTTCTCTATTTCTCTTTTTCTTGGCATCAAATCACACTCCTTATTACAATAGTTAATTTTTTTGTTGGAGTGCGATCTAGTGAGAACTCTCCTTACCATGTAAATATAAGAATTAATTCTCGTCATTGATTTTGATAAATGTACACTCAGGATTTTATTAGAATTTTCGGTCATTTTATCTCAAAAAACCTACATTATAGGTTATTTTTGTTATTTTGTAGTTAAATTTCTTTTGGCATATTCAACCTCGACATGCATTATATGCATAAGAAACATGCATTATATACCTAGGTTGAAAATATATATGCATAAATGTAAATCGGGTATAGGCCGTAGCCTTACAGTAGCACAAGGGCATACCCAGAGAGATACAAACAGAACCGAGGTTCACCAACAGGGCGACCATCGGAACAATGAATCTATAAAGGACCACCTAATACAAATACACAGGGCATACCCCGGGCAAGGAGGATGATACCTTGGCACACCATAAGGTGACCAGCCTAATAGTGAACCTGAGCATCGATCCTGCCAAAACCAAGTCCAAAACCAACCAAAATCATAACGACTAAAAACCGATAGTAGTCCTAGGTCCGAAGGAGGGACGTCATCCTAACTAGGTCAGCACGACGTCCCCCTTCATCATACCCAAGACCAAGTGATGTGAGCATCCCGACTAGGTCAGTCCACCCACACCACACTATCGTCACTAGTCACCGAACACCAACAAAGTCATACAACCAACACTAATGGGTATTCCAGTCAAGATGGGCAACAACCTCATCTATCGAGAACACTGTGTAAAATATACGAAAAACATCCCCCTTAATGCCCTTCACAACTGCAGCAGCATCAAAGGGAGCACCTTGAAACACTTTTTTGTTCCTTGCATGCCAAATGTGGTTCGTTGTGGCAGCCAAAGCAAGATACTGGGCTCTCTTCAAGACTTTACACCAGCTCCTCTCCCGCAGACACCACTTGAGAGCAGCTTCCACAGTCGAGGTCCTATGCTTCAGTCCAAGCCACTCCCGCACATCCCTCCAAACCCGTGAGGTTTCCCTGCATTAAAAAAAGAGATGCTTAGCGGTTTCATTAACAGAGTCACACAGCTTACAGACCGAAGGAACATCATCACTCAAAAAGCACATGCGATCCCTAGTCTTAAGCCTGCCATGCAATATAAACCACAGGGTAACAGGAAATCTAGGAGGGATAGGAGACTTCCATATGTTCTAGTGCCAGAAATGTCGAGTTCCCTTCGTCCTCCAAAATCCATATGCACCGATCACCCCCTTGTGAGCAAACATCCTTCCGAGTAGGATGCCCGCACTATCCGCGTCCCTTGAAGCAGCCTGCAAAAGAGAATCACGAAGAGCAAAAATATTCTTCAAGAAAACAGATTCTCGAGAGTTAGTAGAACATCTTCTTGCATTATAACATGTTATTACTCTTATTTTAGAACAATATTACTATCATTATACAATATTACTTCATGCATTATATATGATATTAATTTTATTTTAAAGAAAAATTATATTACTTTCATTATAATGCATATGTTATTACTATATAATACATAACAAGTGCAAATATAATGATAAATGATGATTTTGCTGAAAAAACATGTTGCATTTTATCTATCAGATTATGCATTATATACTATAACTTCAAGCATTATATTGTGCAACTGCATTCATTATATTAGAATTTATGTACTGTTACGAGAATTATCCTTATAATCACTAATTTTTATTTTTACGATGATTTTTTAATCAGAACTATAGTGTATAACTTTTATTTTAGAGAAAAATTATTTTACTTTCATTATAATACATAAGTTATTTGATTTGTGCATAAGATTAATAATTTCATTAGTTACATAGTTTACTCCCACTAAACATGTGCAATAAAGATTTAGTTTAAAAATAATAAAATCATATTATTTTGGTACATTAAAAATAATTTTAAATTATGAGAATTATGATATTTATAATTTTAAGAGAGAGAAAAATAGAACTATATCCACTAAATATAAGATTTTCATATCAAAATTGATATGAAAAATATCTTAACTACTATAGAAAAATATAAATAATGAAAATTCTCTAATCATTAAGATTGAAACATATCTATTATTAATTTTCTCAAAGATTCTTGTCATATATAAATTCTTATTCGTGCATCAAACTATTTTAAATTATTGTTAGAATGAGTATTTGAATGTTTATCGTGTGAACTTCATTTTATTGTTGTATCGATACTTTGTGGACCGCATTATTTTGACATTGACATGCAATATATACCTAGCAAACATTCATTATATATACCTAACAAACATGCAGTATATAATATAAGAATATACATTTATATAATATAACAAAAAAATACATAATTAAAAACAAGTAATATATGGTCAACTTTTATAACAACTATAATATTTTATACAGATGCAAAGATAATAAATTTTAATTTTTTTGTAGGTCTCGCAGAAAAAAACTTATTGCATTTTATCTATCATGTTCTACATTATATAATATAATTTCATGCATTATATTGTGCAATTCCATTCATTATATAAGAATCCATGTACTCTTACGAGAATTATATATAATCACTAATTTTCATTTTTACGATGAGTTTTAAATCGAAATATATGCAATAGGGATTTCATTTGAAAGATAATTAAATTACCTTTAATTTGATATATGAAACATGAAAAATAATCTAAATCAAAGAAGTTATGATCTTTTAAAGATTTAGGATGATTTTAGAGGAAAGAGAAAAAATATTATAAAATTACTGTTAAATGCAAGTTTTACTACACTATAATGCAAACGATATATTTTTTTGAATAAGTGTACATTAATCTTAAACTCACACACACACTCACACACACAAATGTCCCCCTGGGAGCTCGAACCTGTGACCTCTCAGTCACAGGCAAGGTGTTTTAACCACTACACCCCGAGCGAAGGGACAATGCAGATGGTATTTATTTAGCTTGAGCGTTGATTCATCAATTTGAATGATCGAAATTGATTTTTATGTTCACATGATAAGGAGAATTCTCATGTGATCACTCCCTGATTTTTCTTTATTGATAAATTTTTAAATAATTACAGAAGTATTATTATACTTTTCTGTAAGCAATATTTTACTTCACAAAATGGTACTTGTATCTATCTTATAAAACCAATATACGAAGTCACACATGTGAATGCCAAGAAATAATAAAATGTATTTTTATGTATCTAACATCAAAATATAGTGGTTAAATAATAAATATTCGATTATAACTAATCGATCTCCATTTAAATAGTGTACTACTCCCTCCGTCCCACTTTCCTTTTTCGTCTGTTCCACCTCAATTGTCTCATTACTTAAAAATGCAACTTTTTCACACTCAACAATAAAATATTAATTCCACTCAACTTACTTTACGCTCACACTCCTTGGTTATTGTGCCCGGTCAACCTGGGACAATTCAGCCGGGACAGAGGGAGTATAATTGTTTTAAAAAAATCTTTTCAAATATATTTTAAAAATTAACCTCGCATATATAAAGACATTAAAAAAGCACACTGCGTAAAAAAATAAATTAAGGGTTTTGAATATCTGTTTAATATCTAGATCATTTTTTACATGGATAGAAATAATATTGTCTCTTTTACACATGCCACTAATAATATTTTGAATTCTTTGACTCAAATAAATAGCTTTTATCCTTTAAAAGTCAATAAAGCTTCTTTTATCACTCCTCTAATAATGAAAAATATGGAAAAGGAGAGCTTTAATATTACTCTGTAGTCAATATTCCAAAACTAGATTCGATATTTTTAATAATACATTGTTAAAATTAATAATTGATATAAATAAAAAGATTTAATGAATAATATTTGTCCCAAATCAAAGTTAATAATATGCATAACGGAAACTTTTTAAGTAAGCATGTACTAGTTTGACTTTCTGAAAATTGATTGTTTAGCGAGTAAATTACTTAGGCGAATTTCAGTTATACTCCAACACGTAGAGAGTGTTGGGTTTCGAATCTAAGCATGTAAGTAAATATAGATGTAAATGCAAAAGGATTTATATAAGTTCAAAGCCAATGTACTATGTCCTCTCTTCAGACACAAGTCTGGAATACACTAAGTATCAGTTTACAAGGTGTAGCACAATTTGTTGCTTTGCTGGTAGAGACCTTCGTGTGCCAGCTCCAAGCGCACTCACCTAGTCATTGGTCGTCTTTACTTCCTTAGCTCTGGAGAGAGGACACACCTGCCTCCAGCTGGTCGTAGATTGCTTTAGAGTTCTTCTCGAAACATTGTTGCTTTGCGGTGTTAGACACACTTGATAGTCAGCAACTGGAGATGTAGTGACTCTGACATGGTTTTTTACTTGAAAACTAAGAAAACTAACAAATAACTCTAGCATGGATGCTAAGATTCTCGTGTCCAAAGATTGGCACACGGAAGCTAGGAAGTCAGTTAGATTGCTTTGAAAGCTAGTGTAGACAATTATGCTAAGTTTCGCTGCTTTCGTTGGATTCGGATACCTTCTCCTCTTGAATGCTTCCTATATTTATAGACGAAGTCTGGAGATTTTGGATTATAGCATTTACAGACAACCAAGTCCAATCATATGTCTTCTTTTCCTGAAAATTTAGTGTCCTTTGCTGACGAAAGTCTAGGCTTGAAAAGCATACACCTGGCTCAATCTTCTTGTCTCTGTATGCGAATTTAAGATTTACTTTTACTAGTGATGACGTGTCAACCAACTTTCTTCAAATGTTGCATCCATGCTGATTGCTAATTTTCAGCATTCCAAGCTGGTAGTCAGTCTTCTCCCAAGCTACTTGCAATTAGCTCAATTACAACTCGATAAATTCCTAACAAGACTTTACGAGTTCGGACAAATCTACGCTAGAGACACTCCTAGCTAGTGGATCTTTTACACATCGAAACATAAATAAAGGAGGAATTACAACATAATTTCTACTAATTTCTCCATTTTTAATGTTGTTAAAACCACCCTAAGCTGGTAAAAGGATAATCAATTTTTGAGTTGTCCAAAATATCAGAACTAACCACTATCACTCGAGAAACCCAAATCCTTAAAGCTTAGCCTACCCTAAAATGATATTCCCCCTCAAAAGGAGAGATATTGCTTGATGAAAATCATAGGGAAAACATAAACTTGTTGATTACACTACAACATGTAAGTTAAACAGAAAATAAATAAGAATAGAAGATTGAGAAAATGAAATAAGAATTTGTCGTCAAACTTTAAGCCAGTTGCTATCAAATATATGAGAAATTGGGTACATGGAAAAAACTAAAAAAAAGGTTACAAAGTTACAAAAAGGTACCAAAGGATAATTATCAGATCATTAGAAGCAACATTATGTCTTGAACACCTTCTAGGCACCAGAAGCAACATTACGTTTTGAACACCTTCCTTGAATCAGCTTCTTTGAAAGATCTTTGATGCGCTTGGGAATCTCCATGATCCTCTTCAGCTCTTCTTTCCCCTGTCTCCTCTCTACTTCTTCCTTCTCTTATTTGGTCTTCTTCTCAGACGCCTTCTTCCTTGCTCTCTATGCTTCATCCTTTTGGCACTTTTCATCTCCCTTTTTGACAACATCAAGGAGGGAAGTGACTACTGTAGCAAGGAAGGAGACGCTGGACTTGGTCTCTTGATTCTCTCTCTCATCAAGTTGGCTGCTGAATTGTTGTTGGAAGTTGGCAAGAGATCGGTTCATGAACTCAACAACATCAACTTGGACAGGAATGGACGTCGTCAGCATGGCTAACCAGTGGGGAGCACCACTTCTTCATCCTGCATATCTTATGATCAATATAAAGAAGCCCGTCGAGAGGGATTTTCTATGCTTCAAATGGGAAATATTGCTTCTTCTCAAATTCACCCCTTTGGTCCCAAGGATGGATCCTTCATATGCTGTGGAGGTCCATCTCAAAGCGGGATTCATCATTAAGATCAGCCTCATACTCCTCATCATCAGAAGATGACCTATCCATTGGAATGAGAGATTCCTCTGCTCCTTTCCCATTGCCTTGGATTGGTGAGGATGGAACTCAAAGTCATGCGCCAGTTGATCTGGGGTGGTCGCCCGTGTGCTGATACCCGCGGACAAGAAAGATAATGTACCAGCCTCCCCTTGCACTATTCGGGAAGTGTTTGTTTTGCCTTGCACAACTGACATTGCCAGTTCTTCTGGGTTGATCGCCTGCTTGCTCTCACCAACGATATTTTCAAGGTTTGGATCAACAAAGATCCCAACTTTCCTATCAGCAGCTCCTCCTCAGCATGCTTCTCTTGCACTGCAAGTTTTACAGGGGTGGTCGCCCACTCGACTTCCTTCGTAGGTCGTCTCTCGAAAATGGCCCCCCTGAATGTCAACTTGGTTCTGGGCTGGACGAGTTCTAGGTCATAAAAGTCTTCCAATTTCTTCTTTCGTAGCTCCTCTATGAATTTATTTTTGCCCTAGTCTTCGGCTACAACTTTGTCGTTAGCTTTCTTCTTTGCCATAACATCATCAACCTCTTTAGCCCTCCTAGTTTTCTTCCTAGCTACCGCCTTTAGCCTAGCTTGCCAGCACCAAGTTGATGGCTCCTTAGAGTATCCACCAATAAGATTTGACACTTGGACTGATATGACATGGCCTTCAAAATCATTGCCTCTACCACTGCTTATTCCAGCTGTTGGTTGTCCCTTCACAATCATGGATGCCAACTCGGCTTCTTCGGAGGTAGGTCCTACTGGTGGTGAGAATGGTGTTTTGGGGTTCTCTTCATCAATAGAATATTAAGTCCCACTATCTCAGCCAACTGGGTGATGGGCCTCAGTCCATCCATCACCTTAAAGAGACTGGTTGTCTGTGCTTCCCTCTTCTTTGCCTAAAGATCTGTCTTCTATTCATTAGTGAGTGGTAGTGCTTGCTGGGGAACTCAGTCTCCTTGCTGAGAAACTTCACCCTCACTCATGGGCACATCCAGGTCCACATTTTCTTCCCAGTGCGGTTGATGGGATGAAGTCTATGGGCATCAACTCTTCCCCCTAGTCTTACTCCTTTGTCAGCTCCTCGATCAAATAGCTTAACTTCAGCCAAACCTAACGTCGGATGAGAAGTTGTGGCTCTCCCTCACTGTGGAGTTCTTCTTGACATGCTCAAACAACTTGTCGGAGAAAAATGTTGCCCAGTTTTGTCTTATACCATTGTCTAATGCCATCATGACATTATATATATTAGGCTTAGCTCAGAGTGGGAACCAACCTCACATTGTAGCATGCGCACTACAATGTCACACAATATCTGGTAGAATTCAATCAGCTCAGAATTCTTCGTGGAAGACTTCTAGGTCACCTTCACGTCGCCATTCTTTCATCTCCTCCATGGCTGGCCTATTGTTGCACAGATATGTGGCAACATCTTGCCCTTTGTTAGCTAACATCATAATCCATCAGCTGTTGTGCTGCTGCCTGATCCAAAGCACTTGAACTCAACAACTGGCGGGGGCCACGTACTCAGCCTCTATGCTGGAGGTGGCAACTAAGTGTTGGTTCTTGCTAAACCAACTTATTAGCTTGTGGCCCCTGAATTTGCAAGTGCCACTTGTGCTTTTTCATTCAATTTTGCATCCTCCAAGGTCTAAATTTGAGTACCCATTGATATTAATCTCGTCACACTTGGGGATGTCCGATCACTGCTATTTCTAACAGATTAATTATAATAACAGCGGCAAATA
>JAPKLW010001378.1:141101-176136 GCA_026898455.1 Plectranthus barbatus | reverse complement strand
GTATCATGTATTCCTATTCCCACTATTAATATTCACCTCTCGGTCCTTCTATCAATAGCTAGACATCTAAATTAATCGTCACCTCTCGGTCCTTGAATTAATCTAGAATTATAGAATAAACACAGGAATCATGAACCTAATTAATAAATCCTAACATGCATCCATAATAATATTCAAACCCTAGAACCCGCTAGGGTTTCTAGCCACTCATCGTAGATAGAAATCTAAAAGAAAACATATTGTATTGCATAAACATAAAGAACTTACAATAAAAATAAAGGGTTTCGTGTTCCCCAAGTCTCCAAACTCTCAAAACCAAATTGTAGAGCGAAAATATGATAAGGAATACTCAAAAATCGAGTTTAGTAGGCTATTTATAGTGGTGGATGTGTATCCTATCAAATCTAGGGCTAAAGATATGAATAAATCCGAATTTTATCAGATTTTTGCTCCAGAAAACATGCTCGCGTCGACCGCTTCTGATCCACGTCGATCGACGTGAGTTTCTGGTCTCCGTCGATCGCTTCTGATTGGCGTCTGTCGACGCAGCTTCTCGCCCCTCCTGCGCGGTCTCACGGTTTTGGCCATAACTTTCTCTCCCAAACTCCGATTGACCCGATTCCAGTTGCGTTGGAAAGCTAACTCAAAGATCTTTCAAATGCTTTGCCTCATTAGCTCAGATTCTAACGGTGGTAGAAGTTGTGACTGTTTCTTTGAACATCTGCTGCTCTTGGAATGGGTTTCCATTGAATTTGGCCTAAAACCTGCAAAAACACCAAAACACGCATAATACCACCTAATATAGACTCATGCACATAATATATATATAAACTCAATAAAACTACATAAAATAATAGAAAATAATATAGATAAGTGAGTACAATAATGAGCTTATCAATGTCGGGCCTCCATGTGTGATTTTTTCGGATTTGCTTGAAATCTCGCACAAACTCTAATGGCATAGGACATGTCAGGCCTACATGCTATCAAGTATAGCAAGGATCCTATAATATCTCCGAATCTGCTCAGATTCACCGGGTCCCCCTATTCATGAAAAGTCAGTTGCGCGTTGGGGCTCATTGAGATCCTTAAGCTCTTTCTCTTCTCAGGGAAAAGTTGTTGATGAGGTATCTCATGTACTTATTTTGATTGATAAATATACCCTCGAGGATTTGATTCACTTAAAGAACCAAGAAGTACGTCATCTTTCCCATCATGCTTATCTGGAAGTGACTTTGCATCAGCTGGGCAAACTTCTCACAAAAATATAAAATTTTCAAATCGAAGATAATATCATCAACATATATCGGAACCTGCGAGATGTCCTCCTTAGCATCCTTCATGGGAAAAAGATTCCTATCCATCTTTCCCTTCCTGAAGCTAATCTTCAGCAGGAAATGGAACAAAGTCTCATTCCAAGCTCGCGGTGCCCGCTTCAATCCGTATAACGCCTTCTGCAGCTTGTAGACTTGTGTGCCTGCTTCAAAGCCTGGAGGTTTCTCTTCACGTCCATTTGGAATACTGTGAAGTTGTGATACACCGCATAAGCTAGAAATAGCTAATAGCCTCCAGTCTAGCTACTAGTGCAAAGTTCTCGTTAAAGTCGATGCCTTCACATTGCTCATATTCCTGGACAATAAGTCATGTCTTGTTCCTGACTATGTTTCATAGTTCATCCCACTTGTTCTTGAAAACCCACTTGGTGCCGATCACTAACTGGTGAACCGGTCTATCCACCAAGTACCAAATGTTGTTGCGGGTGAACTCTAAAAGCTTATCTTGCAGCACACTGATCCAATCCAGCTATAGCAAGGCTTCTCCAATATTTTTGAGCTCTAGTTTGGATATATAGCAAGAAAGTTGGGCACTCCTAAGCCTCACATGAATGGGGTACTAACATCATCCAATATGTCTGACTCGGGATGATGTCTCAACCACTTAGGTCGCTGTAGTTGCTGGACCTCTACTGGTTTGATGATCGAATGTGGGTGTTCAAATCTGGTGACCGGCACATCCAATAGAAAGAAATCATCTCAAACAATTTCCTTTCCCAAAATTGGTACATCTTCAGTTGCAGGTTCCGCTCCTGCTGGCTCCTCTCATGTTGGCATCCTTCTACTTGTACATCAAATGTTGGCTCCCCTCTAGCTCCAAACCATCAGCTCCAACAAGGACTTCAACATCCACCAGTTCTTCTGTCTCTGAGAAATTTCTTCAAGTCTTCCGTCTTCAAGCTCGATTTCTCCAGGTTGGATTCACCCTTGATTTCTGTTCTCCTATAGGGAAATGGAATCCAAGGCCTCAGCAAGATCAGTTGCATCACCAGCCCTCTCGGTTGTTTGTGGACCAACTGAGGGAGCTGGTTTTCAACAAAATTTAGTCATTGATCTAGTAATATCAACTAATTTGGAATGATTACTTTCATTTCCTAATTGACCATTAACATCATGGATCTCATGAATGTCTTGCACCAGCTCTTTCATGATTGTACACACTTGTTGGTCCCGGTTTTTCAGAGTATAAAACGTTTGCAGCGGAAATAATAAAAGAGTAAACGTCTTCTTGCACTTGCTGGTTAACCAACTGACTGGGACCTGTCAGCTGGTGATTCAAAACTTTGAATATTTTAGGCCTTGTTTGCGCAGTTATCAGTTTTCAGAGTATACACCAGCACTTGGGTGCTGGGTTTAAAATAAGAACGTAATGCAGAAAACTGATAAAGACAAAGGATTTATAGTGGTTCGATCAACTGATCTACGTCCACTCTCCAGTCGTAGCACTGGAAATTCACTAAGAGTAATCAGGTACAAGAGTCCTACGATCTATCTCTAGCTGGTGAATGCCTCGTCCACCAGTTCACTAGATCAACCGCTCCCGGCCTTGTTTCCTTCTTCAACTCTGATCAGCTGGTGTAGTGCGAGCACGTCACTTCAACCTCCACAGCTTCACTGGGTGTTTAGTTCTCCCAAGAACGTATCTTCTCAATACGGCAAACTGCCCGTGATAACTCAAGTGCTGGCTGGCACAAGAGCTGCTGTGAACTTCCTCGGAAGAGAAAGAGCACCAAAGAGATCAGTAACTTACAAGATGGAAGCTTGAAGTCTCGTGTTTGAATAAATCAACACACGGTAAGCTTTAAGAAAAGCCTCGAAAGTGTTTTGCTTGCTTGCAATAAAGTTTCAGACTTTCGGTAGTTGAGCGAGGGAGAAGAGTATTGAATGTCAGGAAGCTAGCGTCTTAAATGTTGGTGGTTCCGACCTATTTATTGACGCGGGATCCCATTCAAATCTTCTAGCCGTTTGGACACATCCGGAAAAGGTCTCTGTCCTCGCATGTCCTTCTGACGGCGGCAGGTATGTTTTTCCAGAAAGTGCCATACTTTTGTCCGCTTTATCTGACATTGATCTCTTTATGTCAGAACGGCACTGTTCGTCAGTACGAGGAATCGAGACTGGTGTCTTGTAACTGATGGACTTTAAGGTATCCTCCTTAAAGTCATACTCTGTCAGTTAATTCCTCGACGAATCTTCTTTTTGTCTCTAAGATTCTGGGAGAGAGAATCTGGAATTCTGCTGGTAACATCCGACTGGTAGATCATTCTGGTGATCTTGTGCTGGCAGTCTCTGCTGGTGACTTGCGCTGGCACAATCTAAGTCTACCAATATGTCTGATGTTAACTCTTGGAATCTCCCATGACTGGTGGCTTCACCGCTGGTGAATAGTGTTAGTGAGAACACGTATTCTGCTGGTAGGATTTGTCAGCCGCCTGCTGGTGAAATCCATCCCAACTGATGAACAGTAACCAGTCATTAGCTCTTCTCATGCTGGTGAACAGTGTCAGCACGAGTCTTTGTCAGCCGCCACCTGATGAAACTTTTCCCAACTGGTGAACAGTAACCAGTGGTAAGCACTTCTCATGCTGGTGAACAGTGTCAGCATGAGTCTTGATCAGCTGCGACTTACAACTCAAAAGACCTAAACAGGACTTTACATTTGAGAACTAGAGCTATCTAGAGACAACTGACGCTGGTAGGACTTAGGATTTGATCCACCAAAACTAAGATCTATACAAGTAGCTACTGAGGGAGGGAAACTTAGACAAATTTCCCAACAACACTAAAGTTACTTCATAAAAAAGAACATGACATGTTATCTACACACGTCTAGTAGTCTTATTGAGTACCCTATACGCCTGGTGAGAGAGGTGTCCATACCCCAGGAACACATGCTCATCAGCTTTCAACAAGAAGGTATTCAATTTTAAACTACGATTGTTGTGAATATAACATGGTGTATTGAATGCACAAAGATGAGCTAAAAAAGGCTTACACCCATGATATACCTTGTAAGGAGTCTTGTTCAGTCGAACATTGAGACCGCTCCAGTTCTGAGTGTAGCAAGTTGTGTAGACTGCCTTGCCCCAGTATCTCTCATTCAAGATGGCGTCAGCGAGCATAGTCTTCACTACTTCATAGAGCGTTCTATTCATTCATTCTACAAGTCCATTAAAATGTGAAGTCCTTTGAGTTGACTTCTCATGGCCGATTCCTATCTCTGCACAGAAGTCCATTAGCGGCCCATTGCAGAACTTGGTCCTGTTGTCCGATCTAATTCTCTTGACTAATACTCGTTTCTCGTTTTAGACACACATAACCAGTTCTGGGAGGATCATCTTTACTTCGTCCTTAGTCTTGAGGAGCTCCACCCAAGTATGTCTTGAGTAGTCATCCAGAACTATAAGAGTGTATCTCCTTCCAGCTATGGTGGGTGGGCTCATTGCACCCAAAAGACCCATATGCAAGAGCTCCAACATATGCTCTGTGCTCACCACAACTGGCTTGTGCTTGAAGGATGCCTTGGTTTGCTTTCCTAGCTGGCATGCTCTGCAGATGCCTTCCTTCTTGGAGCCTCCTTTGGGTAAACCATCTACCAACTCGTGCTTCGCCCTGTGGTTGATTATTTTGAAAATGAGGTGACTCAGCCTTTTGTGCTACAGCCAGTTTGTTTCCACTGATCTTGTTGCCACGAAGTATGAGCTTGCTAGTTCGCTCTCCCTATCAATTACGTACAAGCCTAATATCCTTCTGCCTATGAGCTTCACCTCCTTAGAAGCTTTGTCTTTGATTTTGCACTCTGATTCATCAAATGAAGCTTTGTACCCTTTCTCCACTAAGTTGAGTGATGCTCAGCAAGTTATGCTTCAAGTTGATGATGAGGGATACTTTCTTGATGATGATACCATTGTGTTCCACGCATCCCCTTCCAATAAATCTGTCTTTGGTATTGTACTAAATATGACTGGTGGTCCCTTGACCATTAAAAGATCCATCAGGTCTTTTTCTCCAGTCATGTGGGCGTCGATCATACTGTCGATGATCCACAAATTCCTTTGCTTCTAAAGCTGATTTGCATGTCCCTTTTCTTGCAAAGCTTTAGGTCCCCGATCATCAATGGGTCCTATGAGATTAGTTCGTTGGACCAACCCTTTCGAGATCCAAACCTGAATCTTCTTCGTTGCAGGGAGCTTTTCAGTACTCTTTCCTGCAACCTCTACCTCTTGTAATAATGCATGACCTTTTGATGAGAAGTTTGGAGTCGTGCATTAGTGTGTGGAGTCCTTTTGGAAGCGGGCTTCTTAGTTTGGAGTCATGCATAAGTGTAGTGATCACATGGCTTCCTAGGATTAAATCCTCTACCAACATGATTATCCATCATAGCCCTTGACAAGAAATGATGTTTGGGCTAAGCCCTAGAATGAATTCTTCTCCCATTTTAGGGATGTGATAAGAATCTCTGCTTATTATTATAATCAGGTCTGTTGTTCGCCATCCTTGCAACGCGAGCTGGTTGTTTGACTGAACAGGTTGAAGAACAAGCTTCATCACAATAAGGACATACTTCTTAACCAATTTTTGAGGCTGAGTTGGCTTCCTTGAACTTGCTGCTTAGCCAACATGGGGTTGTTCACTGACCAACATTTAGCCTGACCATTAGGGATTGGTGCTTTCTTAGCTACCCCATTACCCTTCAACTTATTTTGATCACTTGATGCTTTAAAATAAATATTTTTTTTCTTGCCAGTGTCAGCTCGTGAAGTGGATGCATGATTGCTCAAAATATTTTTTTTATCAAAACCAAGACCAGATTTATCTGAGGAATTTCTCTAGGTCATCAACACCCCTTCAAGGTCTTTTGAGATTTTTATGAAGGATAAATTGCATTGCTCAGGCATAAGGTATTTAACTTTTAAAGAATCACACAACTTCTTAAAATATTAAACATTTTAGAAGTTTGAAGTGTCATTCTCTGAGTTTTGCCACTTCCTTGCATGCAAACCGAGATTTTTCTATCTAATCGGTCAAAATATAAACTTTTGCCTTCAGTGAGGAGTATTCACCAGCTAAAACATTTTTTAAAGCATAAAACTTTGAAAACATTTTTGAAAGACTATCTTATAAGTTTGTGTTTTCATTAACTTATCAATTAGTTTTTAGGTTGTTTCATTCGTATTTGATGCATTTTATGTGTTTTATCATGCATTATAGGGTATTTGCGCTTGTTATTCTTTTGGTGGTGTGTTTTTGCAACATTTTTATGATGTTTTACTTTGTTAGGAATTAAATTGGTATTTAATTTATTTTCTCATTGCATGTCAACCAGATCGGAATTAAACCCTTGAATCTGTGTTTTCCGCTATTTGAATTCAAAATCCTTAATTTCACCGATTTAAATTTAAATTGCAATTTCAATTCTATTTTTGAAAATATTAAAACCTTTCCAAAATTTGATATGCTTAAACAATATTCTGCGAAGCAGAGCTTCAATATGTAAGATTATTCAAAATTTCATTTCTTGTGGGATCCATAATTTTACTTGCCACTATATGATTATCTTTTGCTAAATTGCTAATTATTTTAGTGATCGCTATTGAAGAAAATATCCTCTAAATCAGAGCAATACGATTCAGGGTCTTCTATGATGCATGCAAAAAAAAAGTTTAACTGGTAAGGTGTAAGTTACCTGATTGTCAGCGGCTTCTAGAGCCAACTGGCTATCATTTGCATAAGATTCCTTCCCGATTGCTTTCATGAACACCAACAACGCTTTTTCCTCCGACTCTTTATCTGATGACATTGATCCGTCATCATGGTCGGAAATGTTTGAACCTCAGTTTTGGACAGCATGGCTTTTGCAACGGCCTTGGAAGCTCTGACCTCAAACAACTGTTTGAGTCTCTCTCTCCTCCTTGTCTAGTGATCACTGCTAAAACTAACAGATTAATTACAGAAAAGTGGACAAATAAATTTATAACTCAAATGTCGAACCCACATGGAATGATTTTTGAAACAAATTCATATAGTAAAATACAGTCTTTAGATAAATTGTTTGAGCAATTAGAAAATAGATTATTGGGTTTTGAAAATAAAAATAAGATTTAAAACGAATAAGGAAAACCACAGATCCTAGGGTTGGACTTATATTCTGGATAACATGCAAATAACTAATCAATTATATTCATGCAACAAGTGAGATATCAGATAAGTGTTAATTTTTCCATGGTTGGGCAAATATTAACCATATTACGAATAAGTGACTATCTCCTCTCAGTCTGAAGAACACCTATTAATAAATCTCATCAGATCAACAAATTTAAATCCCTACAATCTAATACTTCTTGGTCGGATAGTATAGATCGCATCATTCATTCGTGATCCCACTATCAACATTCACCTCTCAATCATTCTATCACTAGCTACACATCTAAACCAATTTTCACCTCTGTCTTTCAATAAATTTTGAGTTAGAAAATAAAACATGAATCATGAACCATCAGCAATTAAATTAATAAATCAATCAAAACATGCATCCAAAACAGTTGTACAAACCCTAGAACTTGCTAAGAAAATTAGCTAGACATAATGAAAAAGCATAATTAAAAACCAAAATAAATTGCATTAAAATAAAGTACTTACAATAATAGAATACATCTCCAACTCTAAAAGCTGTTAACTGAGAGACAAAATAATCTAACCCTAATAGGGTGTATTAATACAAGTAGTGGAATATATGGTAGAATTATTCTAAAAGGAAAAGGATTTGATCTGAAAGTATTATGAGAAAATCCCGCCAGATTTGCGCAGCTCCACAAATTCAGTCATATTTTTTATTTAGAGCTCTGATTGATGCAATTCCACTTAGATTGGATAGCAACTCAATTATGTATTCGTGGATATGCATTAATAGATCAGCGTCCAAGTATTGAGTGAGATGTGACCAATTTACTTTAGCCCATTTTTAGCCTACGAAAAATCTAATGAATTTTATTTTCAAATCTTCTTTTCACCCTCCAAGTCTTCCATATTATTGATTTATATTTTAATCCTCAATTATCTTTGATCTAAGATTCAATCTTTAATAATCCATATTCCTCATTTTGCAATTAATATCCATAAACCTACAAAATTTACCACCACAAGCATAATACGACTCTAATCTAACTCATGAAATAAAAATAAAACAAAGCATAACAATAATAGCTAAGAAACCAAACCAGCTGTGAGTGAAAATCTAAACACATCATCCACACATGGACATTCAAGTTTTAGGTGGTCTGGAGAGTTGCACTTGAAGTAAGTGTGATGGGGATGCTTTACAAATCTCTTATTGGGTGATTTAGGAACATCAGCCTTTGCTTTTGCCTTATTCAGCATCTTGGAGAGTCTTCACTTATGTTTTTCAAGCTTAGTAATTGAGCTCTCTCCTTCCTTCATGGAAGATCTAGATGTAGTCAAGCCTTCCGTTGTCGGTTGCTCAATTCGTCTGTCTGACTAGTAGAGCTTCTTTGGTCTTCTCTGGCTCTGAAAGTCTCTTTTAACGAAGAATGCTACATCTTCAGCTTTCTTGTTTGGCGAACTGTTGGTTGCCCTGACAACTTCATTCTATTTCACCATTTGAATAAGCATTCATAGGCTTGTAGCAGAGCAAACAACTCCTTTGTTGTAATCTTGGAGAGATCTTTCTCCTTAATAGTGGTTATCTTCACGAACAAAACTTCTTTTGGCATCTTGGACATGATCTTTGCATTTAGATCCATAGTAGAGTGCAAATTGTCAAACATATTCAACTCGCTCACGATCGAGTTGAAACAAGCCTCCATCGCCTAGATGCTTTCTCCGGGGAGCATCATGAAGGACTCTAACTTAACTACATAGATTTATAGCTTGTTGCGCTTCATCTTGTCAGACTCTTTGCAAAGATTGTCTATGTTATCCCAGACTTCCTTGTCATTGTCAAACTCCATAACATCATCGATAAGAGCCTCTAGAAGAATTGAGAGAATGAACGCATGCTCAATGGAGTCAAGCTGAGCTTGCTTCTTATCCTCCAGGGTCCACTCTTCATAGGGCTATGCCACCATCTCTGGACCATCGTCACCTCCAAGTCTTGTGTTGATATTTAAGATCATGATTTGTTCACACTCTAGTACGTCTACCATCTCGGGATGTATATTATTAAGCTCTACGATAGACTACTTCTTCGAGGCACCAAACTTATCGGCTGAGTAGGGTTGAAGCTTGGAGATATTCGTCGTCCTCTATAATATACCTGCTCGCTAAAAGATAAATGATTGCAAGGAAATAGATTTGGTCCTCAACAAATCAAAAGAGCTAGTTTGAAAAAACCAAGCTGACTCTCATACCACTTGTTGGTCCCAAATCAAAGTTAATGATATGTATGGCGGAATGTTTTGTAAATCCCAGGTTTAATTATGCTAGAGTATGCATAATTAAATATTTAAATCAATATTACATAAAGCAATTATTTGTTTAGTTGCAATTAAAAAGGAAAATGACACCTGATATCGCATGCAAGTTTGTTTCTCGCATAATATATGTATATGGGTATGTTTTGAGAAACCCTAAGTGGTCATGCAACCTCAATTTACGTAACAAGCCCTATCGCTACGAACTTGAAATTCAAGTGTAAATGAGTCGTAATTAACTCAACAACTCGCACCCAAGAGTTTTGTTTCTGTCACCAAACTAGGGATTGCTTGAGATGATTTTATGATAAATTTAAAAATGATCAGATTGAGATTCTAAGATCAGATGAATATTATATGATTTTCCGAACAATTAAGTTTGGGTCCAAAAGACGATTATTCCAAAAATTATAAAATCGCATCCACGAGTAGATCTCGTAATTTGGAACATTTTTGTGTATGTCCGTTTTTCCATTTGGACAATGAATTTCAAGTCATGAATCTGGAAATTAAAATTTAATACACGCAAGAATAGATACCAATTTGATCGAATAGAACGACAACACGTGTCACCATCCCATTTGACCAACTTGGCCACTTGCTAATCGGATAATATAAAATAATAGGCTGGCACACTGATCAAAGCATGAATTTTTCCTATAAATAGCAGACAATTTCAATTCATTTTTCACACCATCTAGCCAGAGTTTGTCCTTTTTCTATCGTGATTTCCGAGCAATCTAGCCAGAGTTTTGCTAGGAACTAAAACCATTAAATGGTTTTGTGCTTCAAATTTTATTCGAAGATTGGAATCACTTAATTATGTCAAGAAACATGAGAGATATTGCTATCCGAAAATAGCTTATCAGTAAGCCATCAAATTTAATGTTTAATTCCGTAACTTTGCCAATCGGCAATGAAATTGAAATATCATTACATATTCGTGTTCCTTGTGATTTAAGAAATATTTTGGTACCAAAAGTTGGCCACCCCTGTCGCCGGAACGCCGCCGACGATGCACAACCCATGATATTTTCTGGTAAGCTTGCAAAGCATTGTATGGCGAAAGTCTTTCATTTCAGAGCATATTTTTTGCGTCATTAATGTCCTAGCATGTATATGTACTCGTGGTGGTGGGTTTTAGGGGATGGGATGGCCGGAAAAGTGGCCTAAAAACATGTGCAGATCGCGCGAGTTAGGGAAGATTACCAGCGTCGATTGACGCAGGTTCCGTCGATTAACATGGCTACGTCAGTTGAATCTCGTTGGTCGACGTGGGTTGGCTACTTGCATGCATGTCGTGTTATTTGTCCATTTTTATCCAATTCATCCCATTTTCGATACATGAGCTTATATGATGATTATTATATGTTCCATGAACGTTTTTAAGAAAAAAGAAATGATTTTGGACCTCGAGTTTGGATTAAATTGATCAATGAATAGTTAATTGCTTGTTTAGCCATTATTTAGATAAACGTGCTTCGTTTGAACTGATTTGTTAACCGTGGGTTGGTTAGCATGATTGATGGTGTTGAATTGACTTTCATGCATGCTTCGATGTACAACGATGCATGATGAGTTATTGCGTTTGTCAGTCTCATCAGTCAGTCAATCATAGGACTTGTGTATCACGGTTAACGTCAGATGAGACACTGATTGGTTAAAGTTTGATAATACACCTAATTGTTCGTTTCTCCTATATAGATGATTGAAGGTGATACGAGTTGATCAGACCAAAGCTTCTACATCTACGTGCTAAACATCTGTAAGATTTAAAGATGGGGACTATTTTCTTTAAAAATAAAATACCATTTCGAGCTGTGAGCTCAGTTTTCTAAAAGCATGAAAATGTTTAGTTTTAAAGTGGCTGTCTATGCCGAAAATATTTTGTGTTATCATATTGTACCTCTGTTGATTGCTATCTTCAGAGAGTTTATTAATGAGACCAAAACCAGACACTTGGTATTCTTGAGCTAAGTCTCATTAATTGTTAAATATTTGAGACCTTATTAAACGAGCTATAAGCTCGATTGTGGTCACTCAGCAAGAGCGCTAAAACCTTTGGGGAATAAGGAGAGGCATTGGAGTGTCTTTAAAACAAATTGGTCGAGTCTCAATGTGATATTCTGAGACTTGGGCACTTGATGACAATGGGTCGAGTAGATAATAACATTCCCAGTTGTTCATCATGACTTGAAAGTGGACCAACTTCTAGTCACATAATATGATACATGTTGAGTAAATCTGCATGCAGTGTGATTAAAATATTTTGGATAAACACGGTAAATGTTTTCTTAAAACCCCGTGGCTTATTTGTGTGTGGCATAGCTTTCATATATAAATGTATGTTTTTGGGCATTGTCTCCATAGGGTACATAAGTACTCAGCCCTTAGCATTATTTTTAAAATGCACAGGTTAGCAGCGAGAATGGGGATGCGGAGATGTAAAGATGAAGCGGTTATAGAACGAGAGCTGATCCAGAAATATGCATCTTCATATGCATATCCCCACTGTGTAAGTCTCCGCTGCTTGAACCCCTGATAATATTTACTTCCCTGTGTTATGTGATAAAATGAGAACCGATTCTCTATATTTTGTATTTTGTTGCACGGGAAGTCTGTTCCTCGTGACAAACCCTTATTTGTGAATGATTGTTTGGGCTTTTGGATGTATTTTGTTTGTTTTGAAACTCATATCTTGTTTTTGAATTAAGTCTTCCTCTGTTTAAAAGCATCCAACTTCCCTGTAGAGCACCCAAGGATTCGGGAGGGCCAGTAGGGGGCGTTATAGAAGTGGTATCAGAGCGCCATGATTTTGCCTTTTTTGTTGGCTCTGGTAACTAAGACTTCATTTGCTTCAAAAGTCTAATGTGAGATAACTGTCTTGTCATGATTTACACCCCATTCCATCCTGCGCAACCTGCGAGGTACGTTTTGTAAATGTTTTGATATACCTGCTTGCAAATTGTTTTAGTGATTGTGTTCACTATTGCGTTACCTTGATTGAAAGAATTTCAAATGATAGCACAATTTTGACTGTGGCTATAAACTGTTTTGAAAAATTGTGTTCACTTGATCTGTGTTGAATGAAAATGTTTCCAAAGAAACTTGGCATGATTGCAAGGGTTTTGATTGCTTAGCATAGCAATGAAGCTTGGCTTTTCCTATTGATATTGCTTGTTATTGATTGCATGTCTAGTATCGGAGTTGGGGATATGTTGACATTGCATATTGTTGGTAATTGCATGTTTAGTATCAAAGTTGGGGATATACGAACATTGCACGTCATTGTTGATTGATTTGTCTATTATTTGGAGTGGGGGAGAATACCAACATTTCAAAATTGTTGTTTTGGCGAAAGAGCTGGGCTCTAGCCACATTTTGTTTAACCTATTGAGGTCATTTGTTGCTTTAAAGCTTGATTGCATGATTTTGACACTGGTGAGGTGACACATGTAAAACTTTTCTCGTGTTATTTTTTAATTTTGACTCCAGTGTGGTGGCCTATGAAAATTTGCTCAATTGTGAGTTTATATGAAAAATGATTTTTGCAAGTAGTGTTAATTTGAGTATGTTGTTTGAGATGTGTTAGAGTAGATGTAGATGTTGATCAAACTCTTGAAAAATGAAATATTATATGTGTTTATCTTGTGAAGGTTAGAGTGAGGTGGATCATGTTAGATGACTGACATGATTGTTTTTGCTCACGGAGAATTGTTATGTTTGTGCATCAGATCAATAGCATCAGAGTCATGTGTAGACTAGTAATATGAGTCTGATTTGAAATGTGAGCGGTGTGCGGATCGCTGCTCAAATTCATGAGAATTAATTGTGCATGAAATGCACTTATGATTATGTTGCTAGCATACGATTGAGTCATGCTATATCGGTTATTTGTTGCCTCAATTAAGCATCTTAAGGCTTATAGGTATGCAAATATTTTGCATAGCACCAAGTGCGAAGTGCTTGGAAATGATTATGATTCTGTGAAGTTGTAATATGAAGCATTGCTTCACGAGAACTTGTAATTGTTATGACGAGTCATGCTCCGTTCACGAGAGCATGGGCGAACTGAATTAGTTCTTTGTCTGTTTAGTAGAATCACTACTAGTTGACCATAGTAGATGATCAAGCTCATTGTCGTAAGTTCCATCGCACCTGATTGGACAAGAACTTGAAATGGAGCTAGTAATGTGTTGGTAGAGCTCAACCTTGTGAATTGAGTAGAAATAAACAAATCTACGGATATTGTTGAGTTGGGTGCATCCCAAACAATAAGTTTTTGAATGAACTTTCAATCTGGTTCTAGAAAACCCGAAAGATTAAGAAATACCTCGAGAAAGTGTTAGTATTAAACTTTCACTATGTCCTAGAAGCACCTGTGAGTATATGAGATGAGCATTGATATGTGTGAAATATCTGACAAGTCGTAAAGAAGTCAAATGGAGTACTCTCATTGGAAAATATACTTTGTGTATAGGAATATTTTACATCCTAAATACAGTGCGACAGAGAACTATAGCGGCAATGAACCACTGTTGTGGAAATGAGCATAGTTCGAGGGAAACTTCGACATGCCAGGGATAATCTCATGAGAAGGTTGGACTGTGATGAAACGTTACCTCCAACTTGCTATTTAAGTTATCCTGTGAGAGGATATTGATACTACTGTGATGATAGTATGTTTACTTTCGCTGGTAGTTGATGATCTAGAGTAGCCTCGAGTGCCCTGATCGAATGATAATGCGAAATCACTGATTTTAGATGGATGGGATCGAGTCCCCTTGGGTTTTACAAACCCCCGTTATTTAAAGTTAGAGTAAGATGTCAGCTTGAGGGGCTGGTATCGCGGAGATACTAAACTTTATTAGCATGATATAAGTGCACGTGTAAAGCCTTGGAGAGGCAGGTTGTTGGGAAATTATTCCTAAAATCTCCCTTAGGACTTGTTTGTAAAAGGTTTTGTTGGATCAAACCTTATTTAGTTGGTCGATCATTTGCCGAAATCTAGAGAGTCTAGCACACTTTGTAAAGTCCTGTATAAGTTGTACATTGAGTTGTAATAGACTAGTGGGCTGAGAAGAATCCCTAGCAGACACAAAGCAGATGATATCAGCATTCAACTTACAAACTGCTAGAGAAGCAAGCCAACAAAGGATCACTAGCAAATGGCTGAATGCTCGCTAGACAGAATGCTAAGGAGTTAGCATTCGGACCTTTCAGGAATGAATAAAGAATCGCAAACAACGGAAGTCAAAGGATCACAAGGAATATATTTTTAGCAGATTCTAGCTTAGCAAAGCAAAAGAATCAAATTTGAAGCTGGACTGCAACTCGGACAAAAAGCTCACGCAAAAGGATAAGACTTTCCCGAAGTGGCTAGGAAAGTACAAGTCAAAAACAAAAATGAATGTCACAGACAAAGCTCTTTCGGATCAAGGAGCCGTTGAGTCTAACGGATAAGGAGATTCAAAGTTTGAATCTCCACCTATAAAAAGAACAACTTAACTATTTACTTTAAGGACTGACTTTTTTCACTCACGAACACTCAAGCAAGAGATTTCTTTGACAAAGTGAAAAACAAAAAGTAGTCTGTTGAGAGCCGCGTGAAAGTACATTCAAAAACTCTCAACAACCAGAAGTGTCGCTCATTTGATACACTGACACTTCATTGAAGTTATTCTTGATCGCAACCACGAATAAGTTCAATCATTGGGATTCCTTTCTTTTCAGAAAGAATCCAACAGTCGAACACCTGAAAAGGTCAAAGACTAAGACGGGCGTTTAGCCGCATTCAAGAAAAGTCAGGAAGTGACTCTAAAACTTTCACCACAGGCAAGGCAGGAGTTTCAAAGGTGTGCCCTTGACCCAGCCAAACCTTATCGGAGAAGTTCAGATCAACGGAGGATAGCTGTCAAGTAGCCAGGCCGAAAGCTCACTGCCTACTTAACTGGAAAGGCGAATCCTTGTAATCTGTATACTTTTCTAGTGGAATTCTTAGCGTTTCGGCTAAGGAGTGGACGTAGATCATTTGGATCGAACCACTATAAAATTTGGTGTCATTTACTGTTTTATTATATTACTGTTCCAAGATTGTTTTGAAACCTAGCAATAGAGTTGCTAGAGTATATCTGAACACAAACTTAAGACATAACTTGAGCTAGCTAACTTTTGAAAAAACAACGATAAGTGCAAGAGATATAAAACTATTCCGCTGCATTTCGTGTTAAGTTATCATCACGACGACTCTGATATTTTGGGACCAACACAGGTGCACTAACTACTAAGAAATTCTCTGCATGGTTCATACAAATAATATTATATGCTATATTATATCGATTGGATAACCAGATTTCTCACGATGGATTTAATCGATTGATAATTTTGCAATCTTGAGATGCGCACCAAGCAAACGCTTTTTGAGGGATGTGCAATAAACATGGGTTGAAAATGTATCAGGAAATTCTTAACTTGATGATATGTTGTTATGAAAATACTTAATGTGTGAAGGCTGTCAGTTCATTGTTTAACACTGAAATGCATATTAGGAAAGGGCGGTGACTAGAACAAGGCTAAACCTAGTTAGTGACGTGAGGCCATCTCAGTTCATGATGCTGCCCCAGACAATGAAGGTGCATCTGTGCGTGAACCTTAATGTTGTCTTCAGAGACACCAGTACTACTCCTCAACCTTTCCAGTTAATAGTGATCTTTTGATAATGACAACCGTCAACCCTTTAAGATGCAGAGATCCCCTTCAAATTGAGGGATGGGTTTCTAAATCTGAAAACACTTTCAAAGTGCATGCAATGCGTAGATTTTGATAAGATTTATCTACATGATGTACCAACTTGTCGAATAAGCTGACCAAAAGTGGGAAAAGCGGAAAAGGTTACTAATACTCGAAGAGTATTACCAGTTCACTTGAGAAGAATTGGGAGCAACACTATTTGAAAAACCTGTACCAAATTAGTATCGTCGAGATAAAGGAATTAAGATCTTCCCACTAGATCTGGGGAAGATAAATAACATCGACAATGGTCGGAGAGTGTGTGAGCTAATCCAACATGTTCTACAAGGTGAATACACCTGCCAAGTTAGTGGAGAAATTCCACGACAGGTTGAGGAATGAGAATCGAAGCCCATTTGTCTATTTTGATGGGGTAAATTACTAAGAGTCCTTAGGAATGACTCTGGACATGGGAGTGACGACGGCTAAGGAGAAGATATCATTCTTGGCTATCTAAAGAGCCAAAATCGTCGCCCCAGCATTAATGAGGAAGTGGGAGGGTAACCAACGACCTCCCTACCAAAGGATCTAGCTACAAGTAGAGGCACAATCAAGAAACAACTATGACCGTTCCAAGAGGAATAAAAACCTATGCATTATAACGGATGTGGAAGCAAGAGTTTCAAGAGATGCCCTTCACTATAACTCAAATAATATATGAGCAGAGAGACTAGGTCTTATGCTTGTCATTGCCTTTCAGCAAGTTAAGTTTGGAATCGGAACATGCCAAACTTAGAGGCTTGCCAACCGATAGTTGATGACATTCATGCATGGAAAACATCAGTTGAGGCAGAAAGTTACAAGAACTATAAGGGGAGGTCGGAAGAACAAATAGTCACTGCCTCAAGCCCTGCAGCGGATCGCCAACAAAAGGGTGCAGCCGCCTCGAAGTAGCATTGCCTTCAAGTGAGATGACTGTTATTACCTTGTTGTACTCTATCTTTAGAGATAGTTGAACGCCCATTGGGTGAAGATGATGAAGTTGAATATTATGGATCTGTATGCAGTGGCGTATCCAGAAATTTAAAATTGGAGGTACAATATATAAATATAATAAATTTGGTTTATATTATGTAAAAATATATATAAATAATATGTAAAAATATTATAAATAATAATAAAGATATATGAATTAAAAAAGAAAAAAATTATTTTGGGGGTACACTATCCCCCTAGATTCGCCACTATTTGTATGATGTAGATGTAATCCTAGGGATGGATTTGTTGTTGGAAATAAGGCTACTACATTATATTGCGAAAGAAATGATGTAATTCCACAAATGGAAGACGAGAAGACTTGTGTCTATAGATTTATGAGAAATCAGAAAGTGTCGATTATCTCGGTACTCCAAGCTTTGAGATTAATGCAAAAGACTTAGAATCAAGCAATCTTGTCATATCAGGGAGGAGAAGAAAAATCGGAGCTATCAGTCAAAGATGTATTAATAGTTAGAGAGTTCAAGGATGTATTCTTAGAAGAACTACCAGGACTCCAGCTAGACAAATAGATAGAGTTCACGATAGACTTGGAACCCTGAGCAACTCCGATTTCTAAGGCACCCTATTGTATGGCGCCGAAGGAGTTGCAAGAGTTGAAAGTGCAACTACAAGAACTCTTGGACATAGGTTTAATCAGACCAAGCGTATCGGATTGAGAAGCCACTGTCTTGTTCATAAAGAATAAGGATGGATCGATGAGGATGTGCATCGATTACCAAGAACTGGATATATTAGCCTTGGAGAGAAGATATCCTTCGCCAAAGATCGATGATTTGTTCGATCAACTGAAATCAAGCTTAATCTCGAAGATAGACCTTCTATGAGGATATCAGCAATTGAAGATTCAGAAGGAAGACATTCTAAAGACAACTTTGGGGCAAGGTATGGTCACTACAAGTTCGTGGTTATGCCATTTGGACTCACGAACGCCCCGACGGTGTTCATGGACTTGATGAATAAGGTGTTCCACCCATGTCTAGACAATTTTGTCTTGGTGTTCATCAACAATATACTTGTCTACTCAAAAAGCGAAGGAGAGCCTGAATAACACTTGAGAACAATGTTGTAGATGCTCTAGAACGAGAAGCTATATGCCAAATTCAGTAAGTGTCAATTTTGGCTAAAGGAGGTGACTTTTTTATGCCACATCGTGTCAGTGGAAGAAATTAAATTGGACCCCACTAATATTCAAATGGTGATGGAGTGAAAGTCACCCACTACACCTAATGAGATTAGAAGTTTTCTTAGTTTAGCCAGGTATTACAGGACACTTATAGAAGACTTCTCGAAGATAGCAAAACCTGTGACCCGACTACTGCAAAAAGGGATTAAATATGAATGAACCCAGAACTATGAAAAGAGCATTCACAGGTTGAAACAATGTCTGACAACTGCACCAGCTATGGTTGTACCTAAGCCAGACTATGAAGTGTACAAAGACATGCCTAGGAATGGCTTAGACTATGTATTGATGCAAGAAGGAAAAGTAATAACTTATGTATCGAGGCAACTCAAGCCACATGAGGTGAACTATTGGACTCATGATCTGGAGTTAATAGCAGTGATTCACGCTTTGAAAATTTTGAGATGCCACTTGTACAGAGTCAAGTGTGTCATTGTCACAGATCACAAAAGGTTGATGTACTTCTTTGAGCAGAACGTGAAAATGAGACGGAAAAGATAACTTGAGCTAGTCAAAGATTATGATCTAACGATCAATTTCCATCAAGGCAAGGCAACTCTGTGACTAATGCCTTGAGCCGGAAGAATTCAATGAAGTTGCGTTCACTCCTGATTAGGGAGGAAGAACTTATTTGAGACTTCGAAAAACTTATTTAGAAGTTGTCATGCCTACAGAAAAGAAGATGAAGTACTTTATTTGACTTCAGTGTCATGCCAGGAAAAGAAACATCGTAGCATAGAGAACAAATGACGAGCTTGAAAAGCTGCATCGAAAGATCTGAGTAAAAGAATCAAGCGAATACTGTGAAGTAGCAGATATTGCACTTGTATACAAGGATATGATATGAGTACCAAATAATGTGGAATTAAGGATTGAGATTATGAGCGAGGCTCACGATATGCCTTAACGCCCATCCTGGAAGTATGGAATTGTACCAAGATTTAAAGTCTACCTTTTTGGTAGAATGGTATAAAGATAAAGGTCGTGATGTCGAGAATGCCTGCTTGTCAGAAAGTAAAGGCATCACATCAGCAATAGTACGAAAATTGCAATTGTTAAACATTTCTAAGTGAAATGGGAGCATATTACTAGGAATTGGTATCAGTTTACTGAAATATGAAAAAATGGGATTACAACAATGGATTATTGTGGATCACCTAACGAGGAGGGCTCTCTTCTTGCCGATTTGAACAACATGCAGTTAGGGTAGATTGGCACAACTATATGCAAGAGAGATAGTCCGTTACATGGAGTACCCATGACTATAACGTTTGATCAAGACTACAAGTTCACGTCCTAAATTTTAGCACGACATTTCACCCACAGATAGATGGTCAATCTGAAATGACCATTCAAACTCTCGAAGATATGCTTCGAACCTTTGACTTGAATCGAGGGGGAAATTGAGAGCCAATTTTACCACTGATTGAGTTCACTTATAACAACAATTATTAGGCGACAATTGGTATGTCTTCGTATGAAGCCTTATATGGAATGAAATATCGATCACCATTTTGCTGGGGTGAAGTGGGAGAAAGAAAGGTACTTGAGAATGCTATCGGCAAGATGATTGAGGTCGTCCTCGAGATACGAGAGAGAATCAAGAAAGCCCAAAGTAGGCATAAGTCTTATACCGACACAAGGAAGGTGGACTATAGTTTGAAGTGGGAGACAATGTATTCTTGAAAGCCTCAACTTCAAAATCATAAGACTCGGAGTAAAGGGTAAACTACAACCGCGTTTCGTAGGACCCTGCAAGATATTGGGACAAATAAGTCCAATGGTTATCGTTTGGCTCTACCGCCAAGTATGGAAAATGTGCTCAACGTGTTTCACGTGCCGTAGTTGAGCAAATATGTATGTGATCCAAACCAACGTGTCCGGAAGATATCACATCGAACTCAGGTTTAAATTACAAGGAAAGATCTGAAGTAGTTTTGGGGATCAAAAGATTCAGAGTTGAGTCTATTCCACATGTTCAAGTCTTGTGGAATCACCACAAACGGGAAAAGCAACGTGGGGGCTACAAGATATGATGAGGGATAAATACTCCGAGTTATTTGAGAAACATTAGTAAATTTCAGGACAAAATTTTGGCAAGGTGGGGTGAATGTAATATCCCGAATTTTATTAAGCCGGAGTACGCTTAATTTAATAATTAAATAAATATTACATTAAAGCAATTATTATTTAATTGCAATTAAAATGGAAAATGACACCTGATGTCGTATGCAAATCCGTTTCTCACAAGAAATATGCCTATGTGTATGTTTTGAGAAACCCTAAGTGGCCATACAACCACAATTTACGTAAAAATCCCCAGCGCGATGAACTAGTAATTCAAGTTTAAATGAGTCGAAGTTAAATCAACAACTCGCACCCAAGAGCTCCGTTTCTATCACCGAGCTAGGGATTGCTTGAGATGAATTTATGATAAATTTAGTAAAAATTGGATTGAGATTCCGAGGTCATATGAATATTTTATGATTTTTTTCGAACTATTAAGTTCGGGTCCAAAAGATGATTTTTCCAGAAATTATATAATCGCACCCACGAGTAGATCTCGTGATTTGGAACATTTCCATGTGTGTTCGCTTTTCAATTTGGACAATGAATTTTAAGTTATGAATCCGGAAGGGTTGGAAATTAAAATTTAATACACGCAAGAACGGATCCAGATTTGGTTGAATAGAACGACGACACCTGTTAACATCCCATTTGACCAACTTGGCCACTTGCTAATAGAATAACGTGAAATAATAGGCTGCCATGCAGATAAAGGCAAGAATTTTTCCTATGAATAGCAGCCAATTTCATTTCATTTTTCACACCATGTAGCCAGAGCAATCCACTCCATTCTGACAGCTTTGTCTCTCCTTTTTCTATTGTGATTTCTGAGCAATCTAGCCGGAGATTTGCTATGAAGCTGAAACCATTAAATGTTTTGTGCTTCAAAGTTTATTAAAAGCTTGGAATCACTCAATTTTGTCAAGAAACAAGATATCCCTATCCAAAAACAGCTTATCGGTAAGCTATTGAATTTAACATTTAAATTCGTAACTTTGCTAATCGGCAACGGAATTGAAATCTAATTGCATATTCATGTTCCTTGTGATTAAGGAAAATTTTTGTACCAAAAGTTAACCACTTCCTCGCCAGAACTCTGCCGATGACACGCAACCCACCATATTTTTTCGGTAAGCTTGCAAAGCTTTTTCTGGTGAAATTATTTTGTTTTAGAGCATGCTTGTTGTGTCATTAATGTCCTATCATGTATATGAACTTGTGGTGGTGGGTTTTGGGGGTCAGGATGGCCGGAAAAGTGGCCTGGAAACTCGTGCTGATTGCACAAGCTAGGGAGGACAACCCACGTCAATTGATGCAGGTTGGTTGATCAACGTGGCCACGTCAATCGATGCGGACGATGTTGACCGACGTGAAGCCCGTCAGTCCCTGGGTCGGCAGCATGCATGCATGTCATGTCATGTTATATGTTTGTTTTTATCTAATTCATCATGTTTTCAATGCATGAGCTTATATAATGATTATTGTACATTCCATGCATGATTTTATGCGAAAATAAATGATTTTGGACATCGGGTTTGGATTAAATTGATCAATGCATAGTTAAATGCATAGGACTTGGGTATCACGTTTAATGTCAGTTGAGACGTTGATTGGTTAACGTTAGATAATCCACCTAATTGTTTATTTCTCCTTTATGGATGATTGAAGGGGATACGAGTTGATCAGATCAAAGTTTCTACATCTATGTGCTAACTATCTGTAAGATTTAAAGGTGGGGACTATAAACTGCAAAAATAAAATGCATTTTTGAGTTGTGAGCTCAATTTTCTAAAAGCATGAAATATTTTAAAGGGATTGTCTGTGCGTAAAATGTTTTTGTGTTATCATATATGTGCCTCTTTTGATTTCTATCTTCGGAGAGTTTATTAATGAGACTGGAACCAGGCACTTGGTATTCTTGAGCCAAGTCTCATTAATTGTTAAAAGTTTGCAACCTTATTAAACAAGCTATAAGCTCTATTATGGTCACTCAGCAGGAGCACTGTTACTTTTGGGGAATAAGGAGAGGCATTGGAGTGTCTTTAAAACAAATCGATTGAGTTTAAATGTTAAATTCTAGAACTAGTGCACTTGATGACAGTGGGTTGAGTGGATTAGGTCATTCCCAACTATTCATCGTGACTTGGAAGCGGGCCAACTTCCGGTCAAACAACGATAAATAGATATGAAACATGTTGAGTGAATCTGCATGCAATGTGATTAAAATATTTTGGATAAACACAGTTAATGTTTTCTTAAAACCTCGTGGCTTATTTGTGTGTGGCATAGCTTTCATATATAAATGTTTGTTTTCAAGCATTGTCTCCACAGGGTACATAAGTACTCAGGCCCTTATATTATTTTTAAAATGCACAGGTTAGCAGTGAGGATGGGGATGCGTAGGTGTAAAGATGAAGTGGTTACAGAACGAGAGTTGATCTTGAGATATGCATATCTCCACTGCTTGAACCTTTGATATTATTTCCTTCCTTGTGTTATGTGATAAAATGAGAACCAATTCTCTACATTAGGTATTTTGTTGCACGGGAAGTCTATTCCTCGTGACAATTCCTTATTTGTGAATGATTCTTTGGGCTTTTGGATGTATTTTGTTCATTTCGAAAATCATATCTAGTTATTGAATTAAATATTCCTCTATTTAAAAGCATCCAACCTACCTGTAACGTACCCAAATATTGGGGACGGTCAGTAGGGGCGTTAATGTTTTTAATTAAGCTTGCACTTCTCAAGCTGGTTGTTCAAGGCACTAGCTTGGGTTTCTGAAAACTGATTGTTTAGCAAGTAAATTACTTAGGCAAGTTTCAGGTATACTACAACACTTATAGAGAGTTGGGTTTTAAATCAAAGCAAGAAAGTAAATAAAACTATAAATGTGAAAGGATATTTGAGGTTTAGAGCCAAATTTCCTACGTCCTCTCTTCAGACACAATTCTTGAATACACTAAGTATCATTTACAAGGTGTAGCACAATCTGTTGCTTCGCTGGTGGAGACCTCCATCTGTCAGCTCTAAGCGCACTCTCCTAATCCTTGGTCGCCTTTAATTCTTCAGCTCTAGACAGATGACACACCTTGCTGCCTCCAGCTGGTCGTTGAGAGCTCAAGAGTTCAGTCGTAACTTTATTGTTTTGCGGTGTTAGACACTCATGATAATCAGCTATTGGAGATGTAGTGACTTTGAGATGGTTTCTTACTTGGAAACTAAGAAAACTAACAGATAACTCTAGCAAGGGTGCTAAGAGTCTCACGCCCAAAGATTGGCACACGAAAACTTGTAAGTCAGCTAGAATGCTTTGAAAGCTTGTGTAGACAATTTTGTTGAGTTTTGTTGTTTTTGTTGGATTCGGTTACTTTCTCCTCTTCAATGCTTCGTTTATTTATAGATGAAGTCTGGAGAGGTTGAATTTACCTATTTATAGACACCAATGAACCATCCAATTGCATGTCTTCTTTTCCTGAAAATTTGGTGTCCTTTTCTAACAAAAGTAGGTTGACCTGCAGCTTTCGTCAAGACGCTTTGAACTATTCCGAGGAATACAAATTGGTTGATTCCTTTGACACTTAAGCGTTAAGAAATCCGCAAGATCTTCTTTCTGAAAGTCTTGGCTTGAAAAAGATATATCTGGCTCAATCTTCAAGTCTCTATCTACGAGTTTGGGATTCGCTTGTACTGGTGATAACGTGTCAACCAGTTTTCTTCAAATGTTTCTTTCAAGTTGGTTGCTAGTTTTATGCACTCCAAGCCAGTTTTCTCCCAAAATACTTGCAATCAGCTCTGTTATAACTCGATAAATGTGTAATAGGACTTTATAAGTTCGAACTAATCTATGCTAGAGACACTCCAAGTTGGTGGATTTTTAACACATCAAAACATAAATAAAGGAGGAATTATAACATAATTCCTAATGAATAGGTATATAAGAAAATGTTTAATCATATTGTTGAGGGAGTTATCACAAATTTACTTTTGATGGGTGTCATTTCTTCTATATTATATTGCGTTTATTGTTGATCCCTTAATTGCAAATATTTTCATATATTTTATTCTTATTTTAATTGATTTAAAAGTTTAAAGATTTATAAATTGAACTATTTTTGAGTGAAGGTAAAGAAGAAGAAGAAGAAAAAGAGGTTGAAAAACAATATGAAATTATTTAAGACATTTTAAAAGGATTTGGAGAATTTCAAGATTGAAAATGTTATAAGTCAAAATTGGAACATTAGAAGGACTCACTCTCGAAGGAATCTTCACTCTCAAAGGACTCTTGAAACCCAAGGAGTCGCCGACTCAGGCCCATCAACGAACAATGAGCCCAGCCGAATTGGAAAAGATAAGAAAGATAGTCCATCAATGAAGAAAGGAGCGAAGCAGACCTTACGACTTTCGAATGGGCGAGAAGAAACAAACATCTTTTCTAATCAAAGAAGATCAACTCGAAGGAGATAGAGGGAACAATATTCAAAAGACCCCATTAACTAGAAAATCGCACGAATAAGCATCACTGTCATTATTTCGGACTACTTCCTTCTTAAATGATGAAGCACCATCAAAGAGGGAGTCCCGGCTTAGAACTAGAGAAACTAGAAGAGGGTCCTTCATTCGCACCTCATAAATACCAAGAAAGATCAATAGATAGAAGGTTACGAGTTTGACAAACACTAGCAATAAACTATCATCTAAACCCTTCATCTCTCTCACTCGTTCACTGTGTTTATATGCGAGACTCAAAACTATTAAGCTTGAGTTAACAGGAGTCCAAACTCTTTTCAAGATACTTTGGATTTGAAAAAGACTTTTAAATATCAGAAGTATACTCGGCAAACAAACAAATCTCTATGCTTTGTGAAGAACTCACACTCACAAACAATCCAACTTTCAAGCCTAGTGACTTATTCGTGATAAATCTTGCAAGTTTAGAGTCAAGCGAAGAGCCTAGAGAATCAAGTTTGTAGTGAAGTTCAATGTCTGACGTTGCCCATGAACATGAGGACATAGGTGGCGATTATCGCAATTGAAAGAGATCAAATACAACGTGTTTTGTAATTTGTTGTAGTGATTTTTTATTTGGGTGATTGAAGAGTGGACGTAAGATCTTTTGGCATCTGAACCACTATAATATCCTGAGTTATTTATTTCTTATTTGACTTAACTTTTTTGCCTATTAAAACCTTACTCGTGATCAGTTTATAAGTTCTATCTGATTTCTAAACAAGTCAGTTTAGATAAACCTTTTATTTAAGACTTACACTACATTATTAATTTATATCTGGGACCAACGATGAGTGAGTCGAGCGACATGAGTTGAGGGCTCTTATTTGATACCAACCATATTGAACGAGAGAGAGGAAGGAGTCGTGGATATCAAGGGGAAAACTCGAACGGGATGCCTTCCTACCGAGGATTAGCTCTTTCATGGCCATGAAGGAGATGGAGAAGATGAAGGGGAAAGTGCATTGGCCATAGAAGGTGAATGTTAACCCGACAATGAGGAGCATAAATCTATTCTACAAGTTCAAAAATGATCATGATCAAACCACCAAAAAACTGCAGGATGTTGAAAGAGAAAGTCTTTTGATTGTTAAATGAAAGACACTTGAAGCATCTCTTAGAAGGGGGAACAACATCTGGAGCTGGAGCTGGAGTAGGAGCGAGACAAAGAGGTTGAAGGAGTTGCTGACCACAAGAGCCAATCAACAGCCCAAAGAACTATGAATCGAGAGGAAGGTCCATTAAGTCACGGGTTCCAGAATGTACGCCCTTTGAGTACGAAGGGCAAGGTAAAGTTTTGATCGAAGGTCATTTATTGTCTAAGTTTTGAAATTCTGTAAAAACTCGAGCGATTTGTTCTTCGAGTATAAAGTTTTCCTATTTGTCAACCCTTCGCTAAGTAACTTTTTAAAACATCTGTAAAACCCTTGAGGGACAAATTTCCAAAACCATCATCCAAGTGATTTGCTTGCTTCAATTATGGTTCGTCAATTTATCAACACTTAAGTTATTTTTTTATTGACTCGTTCGACACTCTTCTCCCTCGAGGTACATGCAATTCAAGAAAAATTAAAAATTAGAAGGACCCTAAATGTCAATGGAAAATTTGAACAATGAACCACTAACAATCAAAGTCGACAGTGAGTGTACGACCGACAAAGGACCTTCAAGTTTTGAGGAACTATAAATTAATGAAGCATGTACAAGTGCACATAAGGGGTTGCCCAACGCAGGAAAACCAATATTACAAATATCAAAGAATGCCACGCATATGGATTGTTCGAAGGAACGAACTTCAGAGCTCGAAGGGTACTCATTTCATTTAATGTTTATAATCATAGTTTGTGTTTATAGAAAAATGCCTCGAATGAAAATATCAACTAATGGGGTTTATTAGATTTTGAAATTTATCTAAAACATCATCAAAAATATTATTGTTGTCGAATTCAGAGATAATATATTAAACTATCACAATTTATATTTTTTGCGATAAATTAGGTTATTGTCACTATAAAAAAAATTAATTACAAAAAAATTGTCACTAGCTCTAGTGGATGAGTAATGATAGTGGCATAGGAACAAGAGTTGACACGACGCGGAAATGACTCGAACAGAAATCTTGATATAGAACGAACGATAGGTATAATTCCAGCAACCGTAACTCGACCCTTCAAATGACGTATAAAAAAGATTCTCATATACGCTCCAAGAAGCTGAAGTATTAATGACGCAGAACAGACAAAGACACCACAATCGGATGTGTAAGTCCAGTTGATAAGTCAATTCGAATTTCAAGGTAATCCATATAAATTCTTGAGCTTTCAGATAATTGGAGAATTAAACTCACGAATATTATTAAACTGAAAATTGAATTACAATGAAAATATGAAGGCCTATTTCTAGGGAGAAAATCAAATCTAATCCTAATCAAACTAGGATATCAATAAAATCCTAACAAATTTAAAAATCAAATCTTGCTAAAAATCAAATCTAATAAATATCCAAGATATTTCAAGACAAATCAAATCTTCTCTTTTCTTCAATAATATCTTGATACATATTTATCACTCATAAATTACAGCTTCAATAATTTAATTAAGCACAAACGACTTAATTAAATTCTTTAATTTTGGACCCTTCAATAATTTAATAAGCCTAAATGACTTAATAAATTTTTAAATATTTGGACCCTTCAATAATTTAATTAGTCCAAATGACTTAATTAAATTCTTCAATTTCAGACAACCTTGATTCCCATCAAAAACTTATTGTTGTTGTAGATATATGTATTGTGGCAAAAATATTATTGTCACTAACCTTAGCTACATTAAATACTCGCAGCTAATAAAATTGTTACAATTTATATATTTTGTGACGAAAGAATTTATTGTTGCTATACATATATGTTTAGTGACAAAAATATTATTAGCACAAACTTTAGTGATTATAAATACCCGCAACTAATAAAAATATCACAAATTGTATTTTTTGCTCACATAATTATTACTATAAATATATTTTTAGCCAGAAAAACTAATATTATTGTCACCACAAATAATTTTTTTTTTGTAGTGAGACCTTCTAAGACATATTTTTTTAGAGTAAAATTTTTCACGACTCATAGTGAAAAATAGCTTACCTTGATTATTATTATTATTATTATTATTATTATAATAAGGATGGTAAACACAAACTAATAAATAATTTACTCAATGTGAATCTTGTTACATGAACGTTGAAATATTTTCTTAGAACCTTTTATTAATTTATAATATAAATGTAAAATTCAATTCATCTAGTGTAGGAGGTTGAGTAAACGTAAATCTCATTTATTAATTGTGTACAATATGGTCTCTATATATATATAAAAAAAATATGCATAAGATATGCATGAGATATATTAAGATCTATCTACAATATCCCTATCTACAATTTCACTATTTACAATATTTGTAGAGATATGTTCAATATCTCAGATACCCCCGACAAGCAAAGTGTGGGGTTTACACCAACACAAAGCTTGGATCGGAAAAGCTCAAACATCGATCGTGATAAGCTCTTTGTAAAAATGTCGGCAATCTGCAGCGTGGAAGGAACGAATTTCGTAACCAATCTATCGGACTCCACAAGTTCTCCAATGATGTGATAGTCAATGTCGATGTGTTTCGCCCTTTTGTGAGATATTAGATTTTGTGTTAGATCATGTTGTCACTTAGAAGGGTAAGCGGCCGCAAAGGAGAGGCATGCAAGTCACGCAAAATATTCAGCACCCAAAGTAGCTCGGAAGCAGTATTAGCCATTGCACGATACTCCGACTCACAACTAGAACGAGAGACAGTGGGTTGTTTCTTTGCACTCCACGAAATAAGATTATTCCCTAAGAATATGGAGAAACCATAGGTGGAGTGACGAGAATCAATGCAACGAGCCCAATCAACATCAGGTTGTATGTCAAATGATCCAAGAGGAATTTTAAATCGAAACCAATTGTCCCTTTGATATAGCAGAGAATTCTTTTCACTGATTTAAAATGCTCGATGGTGGGATTTTGTTAAAACTGACTAGTGAATGATATAATGTTGGATCAGCAAACGAAGTCCCATCACGTGAAAGAGTAATCGGTTTAGCTTCGAGAAATTCAGCTCATTTCAGGATGTCACAAACGTATTTAGATTGACTAAGGAAGAGAGAGACAAAGGATATGAAGCTTCCAGACCAAGGAAATATCCAAGATGGCCAAGGTCCTTCGCGGAGAATTCATGATTTACGTGAGTAATGAGAGTGGCGAGGGCTTGTTCATTGTTTCCTTTAACAATTATGTCATCGACATAGACTAGTGATGAATAAGAATATATTGCTTACTGAGGACGAATAATAAAGTGTCGGTTGTGTTGCATAGAAAGCTGAGGGATAAGAGAAAGCTGCGAAAATGTTGATACCAAGCTAAAGCGGCTTGGCAAAGACCATAAAGAGCATGTTTTAATTTGCAATCATAAGTAGGGAGTTTTGGATCACTAAAGTCGGGCGGCTATTCCATATCGATAGAGTGGAGAGATAACCATTTAAGAAGACATTTTTGACATCAAGTTGATGCAAAGGTCAAGAAATCATAACAACTATGGACAGAATTCGCACAGTGGATGCTTTAACCACAAGACTAAAGGTGTGTGTGCCGTCGAAACCAGGAAGCTGACTGAAACCCTGAGCTACGAGTCGAGCTTGATATCTACTAGTTCCATCAGCGAGGAATTTTGTACGAAACACCCACTTAGAACCCACAACATTTGCGTCTTGTGGGTGCTGGACAAGCGTCCAAGGTACCATTTGAATGAAGAGCATCCATTTCCTCGTTCATTGCATTGACCCAATGAGGATTTTCAAGGGCAAATTTAATACCTCTTGGCTCTGTTACAGTAGATAGCACAGAGTCCATATTAACGAAATTTATGAAAGTAGGATCGACTGGATACCTTGTTTTAAAAATACCATTTTGGGCCCTAGTGCACATAGCATGTGTTCGAGGCTGTGGAGTCTCGGCCGCTGGCTGCTACAGGTCAACTGCATCGGGTAGATCAACCGGAGGTGCTGGAGGATTTTTTGTAATCGGCATAGCTGGTGCATAAGGAATGATAGACTGGGAAGCCGTATTAGTCGAGAAAATAGGGCAGGCAGCGACTGGCATAGAGGATGCGAGATAAGGGTCTGAAACATCCGCAACATGCTCATCTAGAAAAGAAGACCACGGGAGAGATGATACCGATGAAGAAATAATATATTTGAAGAACGGGAAGTAGAATTCATAGAACCGAGCGTGCCAATGATATAAACGTGCAAAGAGACCGGATCAAGACATTGAAATCCCTTGTGACTAGGACTATAACCAATGAATATGCAAGGAAGGTTGCGATGCTTGAACTTTGTCTTCACATAGTCACGAAGACATGGATATACCCTGCAGCCAAAAACATGAAAGGAGGCAAAGGACGGTGGCTGATTGAAGACATATTCATAAGGTGATTTTTAAGATAAAACTGCAGAAGGTAAGCGATTTATAATATAGAGAGCTATACTGAAAGTTTCAACCCATAAGTGCATGGGAGCTACAGCATGAAATAAAAGAGTTAAACCCATTTCAATTATATGGCGATGCTTACGTTCAGCCCGACCATTTTGAGCAGGAGTGTAAGAACAAGACACAAGATGATGAATGCCACACTTTTGAAAGTGATGTTGCAAATGCTTGTAGTAAATTCGGAGCCCACATCACTCTGAAAATGCTTAATTTGACAAGAGAATTGATTTTCAACAAAAGCTTAAATTCACAAAAAGACAATGACAAAATCCAACTTGGCTTTCATAGGATAAAACTAACACAAACGCGAGTGATTCTCAATAAATATTGATAATATAAAAAACCAGAAGCAGAAGTAATAGGTGTCGGACCCCATAAATCGCAATGTATTAAATAAAAATTGACGACACACGTTTTTCATAAATGGTAAAAGGTAAATGAGTACTTTTTGCTAGCTGACAGGAATGACAAATACTAGGATTAGGTAACAAAGTTGTAACTGAAACTAGACCAAGTTTATGCAAAAGACTAACTACGGAGTGCGCCGTATGCCAAGACGAGCGTGTCAAAATTCAAAGGAGGCATGAACAAGTTTGTTGCGAACAATAGCAGAGAGAGCTTGAGATGGAGAATCCAAAACATATAAGTTGGGGTTACGATTTCCTGTTGCGAGTATTCGACCTATGTCGCAGTTCTGAATTTGGAACTGCGTGTTAGTGAAGATTATACGAATAAGACAGTCACGGGTGAGCTTACTAATGGATATGAGATTCCTATTAATATCCGGGATAGCGAGAACATCAAGTAAACATAAGTCATTAGATAAAATAAGTGAACCAGTGTGTGTAATAGAAAGAGATTCACCATTACCAACTGTGACGCGATCAGAACTAGAGTAAGATGATGCATCATCGAGGTGGTCAGCAGACGAGGCGATGTGTGCGGAAGCCCCAATATTTAAGTAACAATCAGATGTAGGAGGCTGGGAAATATAATAGTTGGTCGTGAATGCTTTAGCGAGCTGAGTAGCACTGGATGGACGACTGGAGCGAGTGTAGTTTCTGTCAAATCGATGTGGACAATCAAAAGGATCATGATTGGTTGCCCTGCAGAAATAGCACCATGTCGAGGATCGGCGTCCACGACCACCAGAAGAGTTGTGCCCTCGACCCTTATTTGGTTTCCAAGAGCCTGATGAGTTAGAATTCCCAAATCACGAAGAATTTGAAGATCAATTTGAGGCTGTAAAGACTGCAATAGAAGAAGAGGACGAGTCGAGCAATTTTTGGAAATGCTCATGACTTTGAGCGCGAGGCAAGAGCTTAGGGAAATCAGTCAGAGGATCTTGTGCGAGTTGCGTGGTGGCTTAGTTGGAGAATTCCGCAACCAGTGAGACTTATCAACTTCATCCAACGGACAACCAATAGAAGACAATTGATCCCAGAGCGCTTTTAACTTGTTTCCAAATTCAGCAATAGAGAGAGTCGCGTTTAAGGGAAAGGAGATCAACTTTGATACTCAATTCACGAGTTTTAGATGCATGGCTATAAGCACGTTGGAGGGTGAGCCAAACATTGCGAGAAGTCATGCAGCCGACGACAATAGCCATAGATTCCTCCGTGAGAGTCGAGATAAGAAAGAGTTTGAGTAGTTGATCATGTGCACTCCAAGCAGCGAAATCAGGGTTCAGTGTTTTACGTCCATTAGTAGCGACGAGTTCAGCCGATGGCGGAGGCGAGGAACCATCGACAAAGGAATAAAAGTTTTTGCTGATGAGAAGAGGTTCGAGTTGGGCATTCCATACAAATAATTGGCTGAAGTAAGTTTAATGGGAGAAGGAATTTTGGCCATGACAGGAAGGAAGGAAGCTGGATAAAGGAAGGAGATTTAGGGCTTCAGCTGATACTATGTAAGAGGTTGAGTAAACGTAAATCTCATTTATTAATTGTGTATTATATGGTCTCTATATATACAAAAATATACGTAAGATATGCATGAAATATACTAAGATCTATCTACAATATTCCTTTCTATAATATCTTTATCTACAATATTTGTAGAGATATGTTGATTATCTCTGACATCTAGAAAAGAACTAAATTAAAGGCGAAATTCGATATAACTTTAAAAGAAGACATTTATAATTCCAACACAAATCTGATTTTCCACAAATAAGTAGAACTGTTCTTTTAAAAAATTAAATATTTTGTAAACATTTTCTGAGCATAAGTGACATTTAGTCCTGATAAATTTAATTACTTGAAAAGTCAAGAAACAGAATTTGTAGTGAGAGAATTGATTAAACTAATATTTCGAAAATTGTATTAAGCCATTTGTGATGTTTGCCATAGAAATATTGCCTGGTTTTGAGACATGCCGGTCAAAATAGGTTGCGTTATTATTCACAAAGGATTATAGTTATTTGGGAAAAATTATTAAGAAAATTTGGCATCATGTGTCAAGGCCGATTTAAAAATCCAATAATTTCAATGTTTCTATTTTTATTTTTTTTAAGAATGTCAACGCATGAACCATATTCAAGTCAAAAAGAAATTCCAATTTTAAGTCAAGTTGTTTAGCATTAGATAGAGCTCAGAAAGAATAAAAGTAATTGACGTATATAAGCTTTTGCTTATTAAAAACATAAAATGACAGGATGGGCATGAGATGATAAATTCCGAATTTTCTCATTTGGAAGGTTGTACATCTAGATTATAATAAGCATAATAAACATTTAAATTAGGGTTAGGAAAGGTTTTTCCTTTAACTAGGAAACTATAATTATTTATATTGTAATATTAAATTCAATATTTTATTTACTAATAAATAATATAAATATCTAAAAATCCTAAACTATAAAATTATATAATAACACGTAATATATATATAGTGTATATATATATATATATCATATTATATTGACTTATATGTACTTTAATTAATTTGTAAATTTTATTTTCTAAGCATAAATGTAAGTTTTTAATTTGAATAATATTTATCGATTATTTTGTTTTCATAATTGATGCGTACTGTTTAAATTGAGAATATGTATTTTGATGCGATTTGAAAATATGATCTATCAGTCGTTGACAAAATACTTAATCACTTATCCTTCATTGATTGCACATTTTTAAATAATTTGTTCAACGGTAAAATATTTTCAAACTCACATTCATTCCAAAATTTTACAATTATTAGTGCAATAATAAGAACATATCTATTCATGTGTAGGGATATCATCATAATATTTTTCAAAAACAGTTACTTTAAATGATTATTTTAAGCCGGAGCATGGACCAACAACCTAACTTGGGAATCAACAACCAAACTTTTTGCTAATATTTACTATAAGTAAAGGGTGTTATATTGTTTCAATACATTCACCAGACATCAAGCAATTCGATTTCAGTTTACCTCTTCAAATAATTTTTCTTAGTCGGTGGTTCTAGAACACTTGCTTTCGAAACCTATTTTTCTCTCTTTAAACTACATATAATAATCAATTTCACTTTTGTATATCTTCTGGAAACCATACATATATTAAAATATGAGGCATTAATATTACTTCTTGTTTTATTTCTTATTTGTAATTTGATATTTTAAAAGTTTTTAAATACAATATAGTGTGACACATTAATATATTTGCAATAGTAGTCTCACATTCTAACATTTCACATTTTAATTTATTTTAGCTATATTGTGACATCCAAATTTTATTCTCGTTTTTTTTGTTACATTTGAAAGTATAACTTGACCTTCTAAAATAATCTATTATTTTATTTTATCTTAAAACAATTATATTATTCTAATTTTTTTTTCATCTTTCATTTTACTGTACAACTTTATATTCCAATACATTTTGAGTTTTAATGCATTAAAATAATAAATTTATGTTTATTTTATCATATTTTCATATTTGATTTAAAAATACTATAACATTACATATAAGAATATATTGTGAAATAATATAATATTAATTGATTGATAAATTAATTAAAATAATTATTTATTTTCATAAATATTTAGATAAATGTCATGAACTTGTACTCAATTTCATGGATAATTTTCATAAAATAATGAAAATGAAACCATACATATTGAATGAAATGTTCAGAAGATCTTAGTTAAAAAAGTAATTTTAATGTGTATATAT
>JAPKLW010001378.1:75452-134761 GCA_026898455.1 Plectranthus barbatus | reverse complement strand
TATATATATATATATATATATAGGGGGCTGATCTGGTGAGAATAACCTTTATCATGAGAAATGAGAATAAATCTCGTCCATAGATTTGATAACATCAATGATCCAGATTACATAAGAGCTTTAACAAAAAACGCGCCATTTTATCCTTATTTTACTTCATTAAAGGGCAACATAGTCATTACGAATGTACAGGGCGCAAAAGTTGTGTTTTGTTCATTTTATGTATTATATACTTCATTTTATCTTAGTTATACTTTATTTTATCTCAATTGCAAATCATTATAAAATTAATTCGATTCGAATTTTGATGTTACACGTGACATGCATTTTATCTTAGCAGTTCTTCATTATATCTTAGTTATTCTTCATTTTATCTCAATTGTGATTCATTATAAAATAAATCCGATGTGAATTTTGATGTTACACGTGACATGCATTTTATCTTACCAGTTTTTCATTATATCTTAGTTATTCTTCATTTTATCTCAATTATTGTTCATTATAAATTAAATTAAATAAAAATAAGATCAATTTTTCGGAAAAATGATTTCAATTCTCTTCATTTTATCTCCTATATACATCATTAAATGAAAAAAAATCAAATTTTTAAAAGCAGCTCTCTTCATTTTATCTCCTCTATACTTCATTAAATAAAAAAGGTTAAATAAAATAAAAATAAAATCAATTTTTTTAAAAAATTATTTCAGTTCTCTTTATTTTATCTCCTATATACATCATTAAAAGAAAAAAAAATCAAATTTTTAGAAACAATTCTCTTCAATTTATCTCCTCCATACTTCATTAAATGGGAAAAATTAAATTAAATAAAAATAAAAATCAATTTTTCAGAAGAATATGTTAAGTTCATTTTATCTATTTAAAACTTCATTAAATTAGAAAATTCAATTAAATAGTAATAAATTTTAATTTAATTTTAGAGTATTGGATGACTCAACAAGACAATCGAAATCTTATGAAAAATCGAAAAGAAAAGGAATTACAGATCCAAAAATGTAATAATGAAGTTCGCGGAGGATAAAATGAAAATAAAAATTATTTGAGGGAGATACCATCAGGCTAAATGGCAATGATACCCTTAAATATGTAATAATGAAGTTCGCGGAGGATAAAATGAAGACGGAAATTATTAAAGCATGACCGCAGATCATGTGAAGTCAAAGGCTGAGATTTATTCTCATTTCTTACATTAACATCTATTCTCATATGATCTAACCTCTATATATGTATATACATCATATAAAAAAAAAGAAGTATATCAATCACAAAGTCAATTTGTTTTGATTTAAATACCATCCATAAAATATATTATATTTGTATTATTTAAAAATAATAAAATAATAAATTATTGAGATGCAATATTTTAAATAAAAAATGACAAACATAATTTTATTTTTTGTTTATTATTATTTATTGTATATCTATGCTATAATAGAATAAATAATACTTAAAATAAAAAATTGATTTATACTTTTTGGTGTGTATGGTTATTGGCCACTATTATCTTTTAATATAGTATACAGATATTATCTTAAAGGGAGTAGAACTGTTATTTATAATTCAATTTATGCTAAATAAGAATAAATTAACATCTTTTATTTGTATTTAATCAACGATTCAGATTAAAATTCTTTAATGATTTTATACATTTGTATTTCGTTTTAATTGAGATTAAAAAAGCTGTCTATTTTATTACATCTAAATTCGGTATATTAATTATTTTTTTCATAAATTCAATTTAATTTTAAACTTATGTGTTTATAAAAAGGAATACTCAAGTTATTTGTCAGGAAATTTGATAAAAATATCATTCATTTTTTTTTATGTTTTGGTGGGTCAAAGTTTGTAAAAGTCATTTTAGATAGTTTCAACACAGTCGAAAAATGTAAAGTCCTGTATAGGTTCTTTCATCGAGTTGTAAGTTAAAACTAACCTGAAGACTAGACTTGTTGATCAATCTAGTACGCGAAAAAAACTCAACAGACTAAGGTTCACAACGAACTCTACAAGTTTGGATGACTATGAGTCTAGCTGAAATTTGGACTTCGCCAAGTACGGATCCAGCAAGTATGCTCTCATCAATCAATCCATACTTACCAGTATAGGGACCAAGCATACTTCAAAGAATGATGTTATTAGCAAGGACTTGCAAGTATGACGACACCAGCATGGACTTCCTAGTCCAGGTCCCAGGGCATGAAGACAATGAACATTAGTTGAGGAATGCACTAAAGAGTACAAACTTTAAGGATTAGAGATGCCTTAAAGTTTTCAAGCACAAAACTCCAAGTTTCGTTATCTAGGACAACCAGTTCAAGATTCCTCAAACTGGCAAATACTATCGTTCTGACACAAAGAAGAACCGTCGCAGTCAAAGTCAGAAAAAGGCGGAACAGGCGCAGAACTTCCGGAAAAGCCCCACCTACCCGCCTAGCGCAGCAGCCAATATAGACATCAAATTGGACATCTTCCATTTTGTCTCTAACGGGCATTTATTTCAAACCTTCAACCTCACGGCTATATATACCAAAGATTTCAGCAAGAAGAAGGTTACTGAAACTAATCGAATTAATTCCTACACAAACCGTGTACGGGAAAGCTAACACCATTTGAGCTTACTTTTGAGAATTCTTTAAGCTTTTCCGTGTGTCACGTGAGTGAACACGAGACTCATAACCTTAGTGTTATTGAGTTATTTCTTAGTAGTCTTTCTCTCCAAGAAAGACTACAACTGTCAAGTACGTCTTGTACTCTGACTCTTACAGGTAACCTGCCGTCGAGGAGATAGTTTAAGGGGGAACTATAAATACTCATTCCGGCTACGAGGAGGCTAAGTGGTGCGCTCACACTCTGAACAACTGCAAAGCAAAAAGCCAAGCAAGGATCAGACGAGAGTGCTTGTGGATCGGTGGACGAGGCATTCACCGACAAGCTATAGATCGTAAGAGCACCTGTAAAGTTCGACGCTTAGTGAATTACCAGACTGAGTGTTTGAAGAGTGGACGTAAGACGTTTTAGTCCAAACCACTATAAATATGTTTGTCATTTACTTCTTTCTTTATTTTGTCAACTTACTTATATTTTAAACCTCAACACTCAAGTGTTGTAGTATATACTGAATACTGACACTAAGTATATTTGACGCTAAGTACTTGAACGAGATTTTACAAACCAAGCTGACACGTAACCATCAGCTTGGATAAGTGCAAGCTTACCGAACAAACAAACTGAATTTTTGTTGTGCATATACTTTTTACTATGATAAACCGGGACAAATATTATTGTTCTCACGTAAACAAAATCGGAGATGTTTATTCTATTAATCTTGATTAGAGAATTATATTTATACTTTATGAATTAAAGGTTTATATTATTTACCAATAACGGAAATACATTCATGGTCATTTTCTTTTTTTAAAAAAAAAAATTAAACAAATAAGGTATAACTTTTAAATAGGGAGGAAGTTTCCTATAAAAATTTATTTCTAGTTAGAGAGTTATGTCATTGTTGGTCCAGGATAAAAATCAACGTGTGCGGGTAAGCCTAAGGTTCAGTTCTCAGCTGACTAAGTTGGCAGTTGTGAAAATTTAAATCGAACAGGTACTAGTCTCAGTTTACAGTAATACTCCGAGTTTCAAAATCAATTAAATAAGGCAGATTAAATAAAATAATAATAGAAAGTAATAAAAAAGAGATATGTTATATAATTATTCAGGAGGCAAAAGTCCATACGTCCTCTCTTTATTCACTATGAAGAGAATATCATATTCTCTATTGAATACGACAATTTAATAAAGTTTACAAATTTGAATCTTCTCGAACTGAAGACATCAATTATCCTCAGTTTCAAGCACTGCAGTCTATCGAGCTTTATCATAATCTCGACACTAGGTTCTTACTTTTGCAACTTCAACTATCTACGGTACTTGAATACGTATGACATCTTTAATGCTTCTACTAGCTGAGAGTTCTCCTAACTCTCAATTATAGAGTATGAAGAGTTTAGTTCCCTTATAGTAAGTTGATCTAGCTTGTTGATCCTAAGGATATGTGCTCTTGGATCCTAATGAACTCTAGTGGTCTCGTGTCTAAGAAGACAAGGTGCTCTCATGCAAAATGCACGAAAGACTTAAAAGAGCCTTAGCGAGAGAGAGAGAGAGAGAAAGAGATAATGAGAGTGATGGAGATCTAGTTGGCAATATTTATCAAATCCTAATAAAATAAGGAAATAAAATTTATCTGAAAGATAGAATTCAAAGTTACTCAAATAACTAACTACCAAATCTTAACATGATAAATGAAATCTTCAACGAATCTTCTTGAAATATTTTGATAAATCTTGCCAACTAGATCTCTATCAGAGAGAGAGATGATATTCAGAATTAAGAATTTAAAACTTTTAACTTCTTCTTCTTTGATCCATTTATTTATAAGCTCTATTTGAAATATAGTTGTTGTGGTTTGAATAAAAGCAACCCATCTTTTCTGCAGGTGAGTGTTTTACGATGATGTACAATGAAAATTTTGTCTTTGGATGGGACATCTTGAATGACGCTATTATCATCGGACGATGGGGCGAGCTGATCTTACCTTTATCTGTTCATCCTTTTTTCCTCAGTTTCCCAGTTCCCCCTGAACTGTCAACTGATATTCTTCTCATAGCTGGTCAGTTAACTCAGATGACTAACAGTTGTGGTTCTCTCCTCATAACTGTAGGTTGGGTGACTAGTTATGAATGACGCGAACTGATCTTCAGTCAGTTGGTTCTTCAAGTCTTCAGCTATCGTTAGAGCCTAAACTATTATAACACTTGAAACCTATAAAATGATTACATGATTAGTTCTATCTAGTCAGCTGCATACAACTGATAAAATCAACAAAACTAAAAAAATTCTTAAAATCGAGATAATAATAAAAAATCAAACCAAAATTTTGGTTCAGTTATTTACTCTTTCAGTTCTGTTCGGTTACATTCATAAATATTCTAGTTATTTTGATTGAGTTATGTAATGCCCCGATCCTAAGGCCCGAACAAGCTCACCTGAGGTCAGCCAAGTTACCCACCAATGGTCTGGACTGGCTTCCTGATTGACGGCTGACCCCACAGACCAACACAAGTCCTTCCCAGTGTGCTTTGTCCTCATTTGCATGAACCCTGAGAAAACCTCCTAGGGGGTCACCCATTTCTTCTCCAGATCAAACACACTTAACTTTTAAGTTATCCTAGAGTGAGTGCTAGAAAAGATGATGTACTTGAAGGGATTCTTGCAAACTGAATTGCTAATCCAATTTCCAAGATCGAATATTGGATATATAAAATAAATTGTTGTGCCTATAATAAAAACCTAGCACGCTCCTATTGAATGCAAAGATAGTTATTGCGGAATACCTTGATTAGAATTACTCTTAACAGATTGTGCATGGATTTGACCTTTTATCCTTTCTTGCACAAAAAGATTCAATCCTACAAGATGAAGGAATTAAATCTATGGTTTTAATATATTAAAATTGAAAATAAGAGAGAGAAAAGAAGAATAAAGATCCCTAGATATGAACTTCTGATTTGTCTCCCTTGCTCTTATCCTGATATCTGGTGAAGATTGCTTCCGGATATTTTGCCAACTGAGAAGCATAATCTCCTTCCCAAATCAGATATTGTGTCGCCTACTGCAGCTCCTAGAACTTGGTTTGCTGCTTAACAACTTTTGATCTTCTGGTGTATGTAATCTGAAGATCTGAAGGTTATTTATAGGAGAATTCTGATCCCTAATGGGCTTGAGATTTTGATGGGCTTGACTAGTATGCAAATAACAAAGAAGGCCTATTAATTAATTAAGTTTCATGTTCAATCTAGAATATAATTAATTAATTAATCAATATTAATTCATGCCACCACAGAATTAATATTGTCCTACCGCTTTGTTACCGCGTTATGAAGAACGGGTTGCATAGGCTCGGTATATTCCCATATTTAAGGTTACAGACCTTCATTAAATAAATTAAGCTCTGCCAAGCTAATAAATTATTTAATATTTTTTATTCCTGAGTCATTCCACTCAATCTTTTCATTTATGTTAGAACTTAATCAGCCTGCATAACTTTAGTAGAATGAACCTTCTGAGCTACTAAGAGAATGTAACCATCCTATACTAGATATGGTTACCTAGTTCCAGTCAAATACAGTCATACACAAAGTCACAAACTACTATCACCCAAGATACCGATGTACGAGTACATGTAAGACTCTCCATCATAGTACCTCAAAGCGATACACAAATCTACATATACCTCCGTACCTTCATTAGGCTTAAAGTTTCATCAAGCCATCAAGATCAAGATTTCTTTATTATCAGATAAAGGAATCGATCTCAATTAGGTCCTATCAATGCGTATGCTGCAGCCGATACCGACAATCTATCTTGTGACTGTCTTAGTTGTGATAACAGTTTATATCTCTCTTGGTCAAGCAATCCATACGATCATTCGTGATGTTATACACACTGCATGATCTCCCTATCGATGAGATAAGAGGATAAAATTGTTTGTTATACATGCTTGTTAGTTTAGACAGGAGATGAACATACAACATTAATGATTCTCAGTATATTAACCAAAAACTTTGATCATAATACACTAATCATAATGCTTTGAGAATACAAATGCATCAATCTCCCACTTATACTCAAAGGAATATGGAAGGGCATTCCAGAGTATATAGAGTGTCTAATCTAATCTACCTATTACATTAATCATTACATGGATGGCTGCAACCTTAGTTCAAGGTTACAAACATGCACCTCGTAAACCTTCTGTGGTAGAGCTTTTTTGAAAGGATTCGCTAGATTATCCTTCGAGTCTATCTTCTCTATCAGCACATCACCTCTTTCTACGATTTCTCATATGATATGAAATTTCATCTCTTTGTGTTTTGTTGCTCTGTGAGTTCGTGGTTCCTTTGAGTTTGCCACTGCATCAAAGTTTTCACAATATACTGTGATAGTCTTAGGCAACTTAGGAATCACGTCCAACTCCAAAAGGAAGTTTCGGAGCCATACTGCTTCTTTCGAAGCTTTTGAAGCTGCAACATGCTCTGCTTCCATGGTGGAGTATACAATGCATCTATGTTTTGCATTCCACCATGATATGGCTCCACCTCCCAGAGTCAACACTTAACCAGAGGTAGATTTCTTCTCGTCCTGTGCTACCTGGGAATCTGAATCCGTATAACCCACGGGGCATAAGTCTTCAAACTGATAGATGAGATTTTAGTCTCTAGTCCTCTTCAGATATTTGAGAATGTGCTTTACCGCAGTCCAATGCGTCTGTCCATGGTTAGACCGATAGCTTGCCACCATGCTAACAACAAAGCAGATGTTTATTCTCGTACATAACATCGCATACATGAGACTTCCGACTATCAAAACATATGGGACCTTACTCATCTCATCTTTCTCCTTTTTTGTTTTAGGACATTGAACCATAGAAAGATGCACGCCATGCCTGAAGGGTAGCAAATCCTTATAGGCGTTCTGCATGCTAAAACGAGTAAGCATAGTATCCATGTATGAAGCCTGAGATAATGCTAACTGTTGGTCCTGAAATCAGAGTGCAAAACTGTACAACGGAAGGTAATGTATATGCAATTAAAGTTAGTAGACTGTTGCACTTGTTTAACTAAAACAGAGTATAATCAGTTTTGTGTGTTTGAAAGAGTTAAGCTTAGTCCTGTCCTGGTTAACTCAGTTTCACAGTATATAGTCTTCAATAATTAGAAGTATTGAAGGTTTCAAAGTCAGTTTGTGAAACAGAAAAACAGAGCAGTAAGTAAAGAAAGCTGTAAATGAGCACACATGACTTATAGTGGTTCGGATCTCAATATCCTACATCCACTCTTCAGACCCAAGGTCTGGATAATTCACCAAGTTAGTACAAGCCTCCTTAGGATCTATACAAAGTCCAATGGCACCTCCATTTTCCGGTCGGCTATGGCACTCATCTAAGAATGCCTTGCAGACTCAGTCCTCAGGTTGAAGTGGGGACGCACCCCACAGCCTCCTTTCCGGTGGTTGGATGTTTACTTGTTCTTCGCAGAACTCAGGTGGTTGGCGTACTCCCGTGAGGATCAGAATCCCAAACTAGGAAACTAAATGCTATGAATATATCTCAAAAAGATATATTCAACAAGAAGAGCTTCAACTTAAAGCTTCAGCCTCGTGCTAGGAGAAGTTAGCACGGTGGGTAACTTGGTCTGGAGACTTAAGTCTCGTGTTAGAAATCATGGAAACTTAGAGAGTTTAGCAGAGAGATGGCCTGAAAGAATGCCCTTTATCGTGTGAAGACAATTCAGATTTTGTAACTGTTTAAGGTTGAAGTGCAGACCTTTATATAGAGGAAGACCTATGGCAATTTGAATTTCTATCCGTTAGACTCATAAATCCAGACGTTAGACTCATGGATTATATTGTCCAATCGTATCCTATGCCTTAGGTCTCCTTTCTGCTCTGCTCTGCAGCGTCAGTGTACGTTCCACTAACTTTATGTCAGACTTCTTTTCAGTCCGAGGGATCCCAGTTTGGATAACCTCGTACTGACTTGGGCATGTTTGAATGCCTGAGTCGACTGAGCTTCGATATCTTTCGAAACACTCATTCTTTAAAGGTAGAGGCTCTAATACTGACTAATAAAATTCAGTACAACTTTGCCCTCATACTGACTTCCCAGGGTCAGTATGGTAAACTCTCATAGTGACTGACCATAGTCAGTATGGAAAATGCCCTCATACTAATTTATCCTTAACATTATGGAAATCCCTTGAACTGACTTCTCTATAGTCAGTTCGTGAAAGCCCTCATACTGACTTCTCCTTGTCAGTATGGTAGGACCTTAAACTTAGTGCTCCAACACGATTTTAGGTCAAGGCTAGGCGTGATGCTAGTATGTTCTCGAGTATTCTCCTTGCTCGGTCTTCAGCCTAAGTTCTATTACAACTCAATTCGATCCTATACAAGGATTACAAATTAGAACTCTAGAAACTGGAAAAACTGACTAATATAGGTTTTGACATATCAAAACATTGATCCTAGAGGGAGTCTAAGTATATGCTTCCCACAATTTCCCCCTTTTTGATATTGTCAAAACCACTTGTAAAGACAGAGAGAAAGGAAGCAAAGTATACTGAGTTTACAACGACCCTACTCAATATTCATCTCCTTAATTCTGACAGAAACTTTCCTCCTGAACCAGATAATATATATTAACATGATTTCTTCAGAATAAACTGTCCAAAAAAAATATACCAACCAACAGAATCCATCAATCAGAAAAACACAATTTAACACAGTTTTGTTCATAGTAGGGTAATCAAATGTAAGCAAGTGTTATTCCAAAGAGAATATGGAGGTGGTGGATTATAAGAGGATGATCCAGAGATTTTAGCCATGATTTGTGCAAGGATATCAGTCTGTTCCTGCCGCCTTCTTTCTTCAGCTTCCTTGTCTTTCTGTCTTTCTTCTTCCTCCTTTGTGACAATGTCAAGAAGGGTTGAGATAGTAGCTTTAACAGAAGACAAGTTTTCATCTGATTCAGCATGTCGCTGTTCAATTCTGGCAGCCAGTGTGTCTAGTTGATCTTGAAAGTTGATGTTCATCTGATTTAGCATAGTAAAACAAGTATCACTTTCAAGGATCTGCCTTGAAGATTCAGGTGCACTGGTGACAATCTTAAGCAGACGAGCTCTCTCTTCCTCCAATCGATCCAATTCAGCAGCAACTTGAATCCTTCTTTCTTTAGCAAGTCGATGGATTTAATCTTCTTTTGTCTTGCATCTTTGCTCTGTTTCCTGATTTAATTGAGCTTTTTTTTCGGATTTGTGCTGAAGCTCTTCCTCCTCCAATCTTCTTTGTTCATCTTGCTGATGTTTAACTCCAATTTCTCCATAACCACCCTTCTCAACCGTACTAGTTCAGCAACATTTCCCAATCTTTTACTACCAGATGGGATTTTTCGAATCAATTGAGTGAATCGATCAACATTTTGTTCGACTTCGATTTAAGCTGACAGGGTCAAGGCTTGCTCCATGTTTTTACAGTCTTCCTCTGCATTAGCTAACTCACCTTGTGTGGCAGCAAGGTTATATCGAAGCTGCTCAACCTCCATCTCAATTTTACGCAATCGATGACTTAAATCTTCCACTTGGAATTTTTTTTTATCCATAAGAGTGCGTAATGAATCACAATTTAACTCAAGATATGGTACCTGAGTAGTCAAAATGATTGATTGCAGGGCTTCAGACGCAAACTGGAAGTTGCAGGGAGGTAGTCTGTGATCATTTTGACCGAATTGGCTGCTATCATCAGTGAAAGCCTTGTATGCTGTGATTGTCAGTATCCAATGTCTAACGGATTGCTCTGTTATTTTCCTTCCTTCATCCTGGGTAATCCATTCATCCTCCCATGCTTCTTCTCTCCTCCAGAATGTGAGTCCTAGTTTGGCCATCATTATTGATAAATCTTCTGCATTCAGGTCATATCTAGCCATATGAAAACGTCTCCATCTCCGAAACTCCTTTCTTATCACATTGCAGGGAATTGAGTATTCCAGCAGGATGTCAAAATAGATGGAAGCAATTTCTTCTGTGACTCTCTGCTCAATTCGTTGGGAAATTTCTCCCGCCCATGCAATTAGTTTTGCATCTCCAGTATATGTTGAAGCAATGGGAGGGCACCAGCACAGAAGCCTGTAGGAGGTGGATTCTGGGTGAGGCATGTCATTGAATGGTATCCTGAAGTCTACAACAGAGTTCGGTTCTCTGTTCAATTCCTTTGCATCCCTTGAATCCCATGGATGGTGGCGTCAAATTCCTTGTAAATCTTCTTCAAACATTGGACCTTCAGAGAGGGCTAATTCACAAATTTCTCTGCAGTAAGGGGATGAAAAGATAGATCAGTGTCAGCAGAGGATGTGGTTGACAGATCGTATCTATCTTCATTCTCAACATCCTCTGATGAGTACTCTGACTCATGTGGTGATGACATAGGATGATTGATCTGAGTTGATGTTCCCCCTTGCTTGAACATGGGTTCCTTCCCTTTCCTGGGATCCCTCTCCATTTCAGGTAACACCCTATCAACGAGTTCAAGTATATCCTATTCTGGAGCATTTTGATTAAGATCGACAATAATTTCTATAGAGTAGAGAATTGGTCGTTCCATTTCAATTTCTTCATCAATTTCCTCTGAGTGAGGTGACTCCATTTCTTGTCTCTCTCCTTGAGCTTCACCTTGTAGTATTGACATAACTCCAATAATCGCAACCTCGTCTTCTTCATCCTCTTCAATATCAGGACTGACAAGAATGTCTACTATTTGTCTGGTAGAACGGTGTTAGTCTTCCATGTTGATTTGTCATCTGACAGAGGTTTCCTGTCAAGTTCCTTATGCTCCCACGCTAATGTTGTTTTCCCTTACTTTTCTTTTTCAGATAAGAGGTTCCACAAATTCATCCTGGGATCTGGTAGGAATAGGAATAGATATCCTACCTCCTTGTATCCTAATTCCTTGAGCAAGCTGCGATGGCAGCTGCTGACAGGTCTCTTCATTCGCAAACGTTCTAACTAATCTTCTCGTTTTTCTACCCGGATGTGGTAGCTCCTCTCCTAGTCTTGTTAAATCAGGATGATTCTCCATGACTTTCTGGAAATTCTCCTCTTGTTGAGCAACGAACTGTACTTCTTCTTCTCCATCATCATCTTCATCAGCATTAGTAGTTTCAGTGGGCTCTCCTACTGTTCCTTTATAGGGAAGGAAGTCAGCAGAGACCAGAGCTTCACCAACATCCACTGCGGGAAGTAATCTTTCCAAAAGAAAACTTATTTTCAGCCCAAAACTAACCCCACTAGAGAATTGTTCTGTCTCTTCAATTGAAGTCATTTTCCCTGTATATTCTAATAATCTCTCAAACAGGTAGGAAGACAAGTTCCCTTCGATTCCATCTTCAATATCCATAAGTATAGAATAATTTTTCTTGCTCATTTAAGAGAAAGACCCCATGTCACATTGCAACATCCTAATCACTATATTCGCAAGATATTTATAAAAATGATCAAAATCACTTGTTTTGTGGTTTATCTTGAAGGATGCGTTATCATCATCAAGCTTCCATCTCGACTAGTATTCTCCTAATGTGTCTCGTAGCTTTTTGATGTCTGCCTCTTGATTATAGGTTTTGACATTTTGTCCCTTATTCCTAAGCTTGAAGATTTTCTTGAGCAGTTTAGGGGTGACAATAAATTTGGTACCTGTGACTTCTGATCTCTGTAGATGATGGCATTTGAGTAGAACTGTGCCACAAGAAAGGGATGGAATCTTTGAGGGCAGCACTGTAGAAAATATGCCAACTTCTCTCCTAGTATTAGATACGCTAGTTTCTGGAAGTTTGGGCAGTCACCCTGTAGACCTTTTAGAAAGAGGATCTTCTCCTTTGTTACCTGGGCTGCTCTTCTTTGTTCAGGTGAGAGTCTTCTGGGATCAGAATGGAAGAGTCTTACAATCTCTGGATATAAACGATCAATATACTCATATGTAGGTTGATGTTCTTGACCAGACGTGGACGCATCCCTTACAGGTGTTTGAGATGATCTAGTCATTTTAGGGGCCATTGATGAGGATGAATGATTGTCAATAAATGAGAGAATGTCTGTCGAAGGATTAAATGAGAATGAAAGTTTCCAGAACTGTGAAGGTTTGAGGTCTTTTGAGAGGGATGAAAATTGCAAAGAGACTAAATCTTTAACCGTCGATTCAGGGTTTCAATAAATATGAATGATCATTGATATCGAAAGGTTGAGGATAAAGAGAGATAATAAAATCAATGGTTGAGATGAGGCGACGATTAAGATCGTCTAGGATTGATTTGACTTAAAGGGGTGCCTTTACACGTGACAAATGTGGATTCATTGATGCCTGTTTGGCAATAAATGCATCGTATTGGATAAAATATTCTTTGAATTTTAAAATCCCGCATTTTGATTTTCCAAACCGGCTACTAGTCAGTTTCTAAACTGAGAGTTGAAACTCAGTTTAATTCCGCATCCATCCTTCAAGAATTCTCTAAGTATGAAAACCAGACCTTGTTTTCACTCTTCATCAAGTCAGTTTCATCTCATGTCCTAAGTTGTGTGATGGACTTCATACTAACTTCGGTGTCCCTATATCTGCAACACAAGATAGATTAGACTAAAGGTACCTGTGTTTCTGCGGGTCCTGCAGGGTTTAGTCTTATGGATCCATGCTTTGGGAATCCATACTTGCTTCACCTTGAACCTAGGTGTTGCAATGTCTTCTACCTTTCTCTTCCTCTTCAAATAATTGATGCAATTTTTATTCATGTTTGAAGGAAGGTAGTGAGTGTGTGAAACCTTGTGAGAAACTGAATTTCTTGAAACTGAGTTTCTAGGAATTGACTTCCTAGAAACTAACTTCATAGAAACTAAGTTCCTGTTAGGTTCTCGGAAACTGAGTCCGGAGTGTACAGTCTTCCTATTCCTTAAAATGGAAAGATGATTGGACTCAGACCTCGTACAATTGTTCCTCCTATACGGATAAGTTCTCATCTCATACGAATTATGAGCTGGGAACCTCGGATTTCTAGAACCCAAAAATGAAACCGACTTTCTATAATGTCCAGTTTTGGCTGTTGAGGTGGGTTTTCTTGCGTTATGAACATTCAACTTATCCCACCTCCCAGTCTGGGCTTCATCTCAAGTTTGTTTGACTTGTAAGTGATAAGTTCATTATTTTACTCACTTATCTATATTATTTTCTACTATTTTATGTATTTTGGTTGAGTTTATCAATATATTTTATGCATGAGTCTAAACTAGGTGGTATTATGCTTGTCATGGTGCATTTTTACAGGTTTTAGGCCTAAATTCAATGGAAGCCCGTACCGAAAGAAGTTGATGTGCAAAGAAGCAGTCACGAGTTCCTCCACACATGGAATTTGAGCTAATGGAGCATGGAAATGGATTGATCTTCGAGTCAGCTTTCCAATGCAACTACAATCGGGTCAATCGGAGTTCGGGAGCGAAAGATATGGCCAAAACTGTGAGACCGTGCAGAACGGGGCGAGAAAGTGAAGACTCGATTTCGACCGATGTGGAGCCACTTCAATCGGCGTGGACGACACGCGTCGACCGATGCTGAGCCATTTAGATCGACGCACGACTCACAAAGGCGAAAATTCAATTAAATTCGAATTATATCATATCTTTAGCCCTAGACTTGATAAGATACACATCCACCCCTATAAATAGCCTTGTAATTTTGAGTTTTAGGTATCTTTTTCATCATTCATCATTCAACACCCTTTTCTTCTAGCATTCAAGAGACGAAGTACTTTATAGTTTTTGTAAGATCTTTTCTTTCAAGTTAATAATATGTTTTATTTTGGATTTCTATCTGCGATGAGCGGCTAGAAACCCTAGCGGGTTCTAGGGCAATGAATAATTAGTCTTGAATGCATGTTTAATTGATTAACATATTGCATGGATTTAAATTCCTGTTTTAATTATTAGAGTCTAGAATTGAATTCAAATCTAGAAATTAAATTAATTCTAGTTTCATAGTTATGAATTGAAAGATCGAGATGAGAAAATTAGTAACAGGAAAAGGATTGAATACAATTAAAATATTTGTCCTAGGGGAAGATAATAATTGTAGGGATTAATCTGTGGAATTATAAAAGGTTGATTATTACTGTGTTATTGAGGCCGACAAAGCACACACATTCACATAATAGTAATCTAGGGTATAATTGTCTGACCTAGAAGTTATAGTATTTTTATGATTTCCCTCCAATGCAAGTTAATTAATTTACATGTATTCTGATTAATTGCTCGCCCTAGAGTCTGTGTCTTTAAATTTTGCTTCCAAAACTCTTTACATTTTCATACTGTCGTCTTTACTTTTTAATCTCAAACCCCTGATTTTCTGTTTACTCAAACAATAGATCTTAGGATTATAGCTAGGACATAAAATAATTTTGTTACATAATTCCTTTGGGTTCGACTACCCTTGGGTATCTTATAAATTTATTTGTCACTGTTCTGCAATTTATTTGTAGAATTTTACAGTGATCAAATTGGCGCCATTGTCGGGGAATTGTTAGATATTATTTTGTTACTAGTTTATTCTAGGATTAGTTGGATTGAGTTTTATTTTTCTGTACGTGGGCATGTGTGTTTTCGTTCTCGACTTTGATCGACGCCTGCTCGCGTCGATCGACACCCACCTGTGTAGGTCGCTGTCGAACTGATTTTTGTGCTGTTTCTTTTCAGGTGGTGCATAAACACTAGATCTCAAGGCAAACCACTTGAAGTTTTCGACCCAGAGATAGAGGCATCTCATCAGAAGAAGAATCGGAAGAAAAAGATGGAGCCACCGATTGATCAATACCCACAAGAGGTTGACCCGGATATGCCTCTACTGGAAGATCCGGATGCACAGCTTACAGCGGGGGATACTTTAGCCCTTATTCAGGAGATGCACCAGATGCGCGAGGCAGTTCGTCAGCTGAGAGTAGAAAGGGATACTGAGAGAGAGGCTGCACGAAGAAGGCAATTAGAGCAAGAAAGAGAGAGACTGCACCTGGATGACTCGAATGATAAGGATCCAAATGCGATGGGAAGAAAGTACAAGCCGCAACCCGACAATAAGGGATTCAATATTGGCATCAATGCCAATAATTTTGAACTCAAATCCGGGCTGATTTAGATGATTCAGTAGAACCAGTTTGGCAGTACAGCAGTGGAGGACCCCTATGCACAACTGCAGATGTTTGTGGAGGTGTGTGACACCGTCAAGCAGAATGGAGTGGTGCTGGACGTGATTTGACTGAGGTTGTTCCCTTTCTCACTTAGGGATCAAGCCCGATCTTGGCTTACCGGATTGGACTGCAGCAGGATCCGGACATGGGGGGAATTGAGAGCTGAATTCCTCTCAAATTTCTTTCCACCCTCTGTCATCATTCAGAGGAAGATGAAAATTCTACAGTTCCATAAGAGGGTGGACGAATCACTGTTTGAGGCGTGGAGCAAGTTCCATGAACTGCTCAGGAGTTGCCCCGGTCATGGAGTCAATGCAGAGGAGTAGACTCACATCTTTTGCCGGGGGATGAATGAGAGGACTCAGGAGTCTGTGGACAATGCTGTTGGGGGATCCATCATGAGTAAATATGCAGAGAAAGCACTGAAGCTTTTCAAGAAGATGGCGCTCCACACACAACAATGGGCGAATCTGAGGAGGCCCCAAATCAGAGCTGTGGAGAAGATTGAGGCTGAAGACCCCCTCAAAATTGAAGTTGACAAGCTACGAGAAGATCTAGAGAAGTTGTCTGCAGGGGGTTCAACTGCTGCAGTTGCACAGGTGCAACCCGAAGCCCCTACAGATGTGAGATACGTGAATAGAGGGGGCTACCCATATCAGAATCAGCAAAGGCAATGAGGATACCAATATCTGGCGAGAAACCACCATAGTTTCTCTTACTCACATCCTAAGGAGCCGAGCTACCACCACTGGGCTTCGAAGTTCAAAACGAAGAAGTGGTGGAAAAGAAGGACAATTTGGATGATCTGTTGGCCAAATTCATCAAGGCCTCAGACCATCAATTTGGGAAGCTAGAGCAGGAAGTGACTGGAGTGCACACTAAGGTTGACCGAGTGGGGAAACACCTCCAGATGATTGAGACGCAGGTGACCCAAATTGCCAACACTATTGGAGCCCAACACAAGCAAGGAAAGTTGCCGAGCACGACTGAGGCAAACCCAAGGGGTCAAAAGGATTGCAAAGCTGTCACTCTGAGGTCCGGGATGAACTACAAAGGTCCGAGGTGGTCTAGGACGAATCTAGAGATGAAAGGGTGCAAAATCGAGCAGCTGGAGGCTCGACTTTGATCGACGCACATCCTACATCGATCGAAGTCAAGGATGGTGATGATGGTTGTTCGAGCAGTGATAAAGAGGGATCGTTGTGGAGGAAGTCGACCGATACACACACGTCAATCGACGCCACCAGCGTCGATCGACGCACGCAGAAGTCTACATCGACCGACATGCTACCGCATTGGTTGAAGTCGAAGCCCTCCCTGGGCGAGAATTTGGAAAAGTATGAAGATCCAATCCCTCATATGTCATTCCCTCAACGCTTTGCAAAGAAAAAGGAGGATTCAAAATTCTCCAGATTCGTGGAGAAACTGAGGAAGGTCAGCATCAACATCCTGCTGATCGAAGCACTAAAGGAAATCTCGGGGTACATGAAGTACCTCCGGAAGCTGATGAGCAGAAAGAAACAGTTCGTGGAGAACGAGACTGTGAATATCCACGAACAATGCAACCTGCTACTGCAAAAGCAGGTGCCCATCAAGAGAAGCGATCCTGGATGCTTCTCTATACCGGTAGAGATTGGGGGATGCACGTTTGAGAGAGTACTGTGTGATAATGGGGCTAATATCAACCTGATGCTATACTTTATCTACAAGTGCCTCAATATCGGTGAGATGAGGCCCACGATGATCACTGCAGAAGGTGGACCGGTCTGTGACCCACCCAAAAAAGATACTAGAGGATGTGCTCATTTACGTGGGCCATCTCCTCTTCCCTATAGACTTCGTGGTGCACAATATGAAGGAGGACGAGAACATGCCCATGATCTTGGGGCATGAGTTTCTCGACACCAGCACCGCTCTCATTGATTACCGAGGCAGCGAGATCACACTCCGGGCCAACGACGAGAAGATCACCTTTGTGATTGACAAGAGCAAGAAGAAGGCGGAGTGCAACCCGATCTCCACCACTGAAGATGCCGATGAGTCCGAGGAGGAAAAAGCTGCTGCGATCGAGTGGGAGCACGAAAACGAAGGGGTGAAATTGTCAACTAAGCCGCTTCCTTCCGAGCTCACCAACATCGTCAAAGATCGGAGAGTATACATGGTGGACGCTAAAGGTCGGTGAGTCTGGACCCGATCCCCTTGGTATTGATCTGAGGTATCATCGAGCTACGACATTAAATAAAGCACCTGTTGGGAGGTAACCCAACCTTTTATTTAAGTTTCCTTTTAAATTTTCATTTTTTTCCTTTTATTCTTTTTTATATCGAATTTTGTTTGCACTAACTTTGTTTTGCAGTATAAAAAATAAAGGAGAATTTCTCGTCTTCGATCGATGCAGCTGGCGTCGATCGAGGCCGCGACGGCAACGTGATGCACTTCGACCCGTGCAAGGGTTGACTTAGAAGGCTTCACGTCACGCGAATTCGAAGCCTCCGGGGGATAAAAAGTTAATGGCTGAGATCAACTACCAGGTACTATCCCTCCTTTTGTCTGATTTTCAAACTTTTTCCCACTCTTTGAGTAATAAATAAGTTTGGGGGGATGTGGACAAAAAGATGGAATATTCTATCTTTTATTTATTATGCTTTCAATATTTAAAATTTTTTAAATTTTTGCCTAGATTTTTTTTGAAAAATTTTATTCTATTTTGTGGGGAAATTTTTAGTTTTTAGATAACCTGAATAAGAACTGAGATTAGAATCGAATGAGGGCCGAGTTTTAATTCATTGGGAATGTGGTTAGATGCCTATGAATGTAAAATACCGCATGATAGGATTAATTTGAAACTTACACTTGCATGCTGATTGAGTTGATTTGAAATTGACTGTGGAAGAAAATTTTTAAAACCTTTGTGTGAGAAATTTGAGCCTTAATTCATTTGATGTAAGATTCTCGTGTGTGTTTTAATTTTTATAGAACTTGCTTAATTTCTGTGTTGAGACTGCATAGTGTGCATGAGTTTAGGAGATGATATTTGGCCATCCTTGTTAACCCAATATCCTAAACATTGTCCCTTCAAAATTAAAATTTTCCCTAGTTAGCCACTTTGAGCCTTTACAATGTTTCTTTCCTTGTCTATGACTATGAGAAAAGTATTGTCTCACTCGTGTCTTGAGTTATGGTATCTATGGGTAGATTGGTGAATTGGAGATAAGAAATAAGAAAGTAGTGGTCGGTATAATAATTAGAATTCTCATAAGCTCTCTAAAAAAAAGAGAATATAAAATAATGAAAGGAGCATAAGAGATTCAAATGAGCTAGAAAAAACTGAGTTTGTTGCTATATGAGGAGATGAGGTGGATGAAGTTAGATGGTGGGTTGAGATTTATTGAGAGTAATTTGACTCAGTTTATTTTTAGTCACTTGGCCAAATTTTCCTACCCCTCAGAAAAAGCCTGCGTTACAACTTATTGAAAGTCCTTTTGATTCTAGACTTGTGTGCACATTCTGGTAGTGGAGATATTAGAAAATTTGCAAGCCTATGGTAGAAATTCATTCATACATGTTATTGAGTGCTTTCATCTTTACCTTAAACACTTGAGATTGAGCGATACACTTCCTGTGAGTTCTTCCACTGTTAATGGATTTTCTGTCTCTTTCAAGTTGTTTGTGGATAGTGGATTTTTAACCTTTGACTGTGATAAATCTTGCGAGGCATTACACTCTAATTACATAACCTTTTGATTTCTTTCTTGCCTATTGATTGAGGACAATCAAACGTTCAAGTTTGGGGGGTTTGATAAGTTCATTATTTTACTCACTTATCTATATTATTTTCCACTATTTTATGTAGTTTGGTTGATTTTATCTATATATTTTATGCATGATTCTATACTAGGTGGTATTTTGCTTGTCATGGGGCATTTTTACAGGTTTTAGGCCTAAATTCAATGGAAACCCGTACCGAAAGCAGTTGATGTGCAAAGAAGCAATCACGAGTTCCTCCACACATGGAATTCGAGCTAATGGAGCATGGAAATGGATTGATCTTTGAGTCAGATTTCCAATGAAACTATAATCGGGTCAATTGAAGTTTGGGAGCGAAAGTTATGGCCAAAATCGTAAGACCGCGCAAAAGGGGGCGAGAAAGTGAAGGCTCGATTTTGATCAAAATGGACGACGCGTGTCGACCGACGCCTAGCCATTTCGATTGATGCGTGACTCAAAAAGGCAAAAATTCAATTAAATTCAAATTATATCATATCATTAGCCCTAGACTTGATAAGATACATATCCACCCGTATAACTAGCCTTGTAATTTCGAGTTTTAGGTATCTTTTTCATCATTCATCATTCAGCACCCCTTTCTTCCATCATTCAAGAGATGAAATACTTTATATGTGTTGTTATGGCAAGGAGTATTCAAATAGACTTGATCATGGCTACCAGTAAGAAGGTTTTATCATAGTCTATGACTTCTTTCTGACTATAACCCTTCGCCACCAACCTAGCTTTAAAAGTCGTTATTTCTCCATTCGCTCCATTCTTTCAATTGTATAACCACTTGTAGTCGTTGGCCCAAAAGCCATCTGAAAGCTCAGTCTTCTGATATGCATCCATAGTTGTTATGGATTCTATTTCAAATTCATTGGCGATGCACCATTTCTCTGCGTCCTTGTTAGATAAAGCCTCATTATATGTCCATTGGTCGGTATCATCCATTACGTTTTATGGGATCAATTCAGAAGACTCTCTTACAAAAATGTACCTCTCTAGTTGCCGAACAACCCTCCCACTGCAATGAGACATCTGAACCATATCACTACCTGATGTAGTAGCTAGTGGTTCCACATCTTGCATTGGTGGCCGTGTTGGTAGTTCCTCACCAGCACTAAGTGAATCTACAATAGCACGGTACTTTCCTGATGGAATGACTTCATCATTTCCGAGTTCATGGAAAATGATGTCACTCGTGGATCTGTGGTTTCTTACATATTCATCCTCCAAGAATCTTGTGTTGGTAATGATAACGAATTTCTGATCCTCAAGACAATTAAAGTAACAACCTTTCGTTTGTCTGGAGTATTATACAAACAACATTAGCTAACACCTACTTGCTAACTTATCATTTTCCTTTGTTAGCACGTACGTTGGACAACCCCAAACCCTCAATCTAATTAAACTGGGCTTTCACCCATATTAGAGTTCTAGAGGATTTTCTGGAACTGATTTAGAAGGTCCCAGGTTAAGCAAATAGGTCACTGTTTCCAGGGCAAAACCCCTAAACGAAATAGGCAAGCTTTCATAACTCATCATAGACTTAACCATTTCCAAGAGAGTCATGTTTCTTCTTTCTGCTATGCTCGATATCCTTTTAGACTTCCTCAAAAGAGTTGTACTTTTGAATTTCTTCATAATCACTCTTTTGCACTTATTTCCAATTAGCGCAAGAAGATAACTTCCAAAAGTAGTCAAGTAACCTTTTCTGGGAGTATGACTGATTATGCTGCCATCAAGTCATTGTGCAACTCATTAAGAGTATACTCTTTCTTGTTCATGACAACATTCAACCTAAAATTCCTCAAAAGACTTCGGCTAAGAGTATTATATGATATCAATATGTGCTACCGTATAAATACCACCCTCATGCAACGTGAGCTCATCTATAAGACGAGTCATGCTAACCACGTGCTCTCTGACTGAGCTAGCATCAGACATTTTCTTACCCATGATCTCTCTTATGAGATTAAATCTGACAGCTCAGTCTAATTCACCATATGATGGAGATCTAGTTGGCAAGATTTATCAAGATATTTCAAGAAGATTCATTGAACATTTGATTTATCTTGATAAGATTTGGAAAAGAAAGACATAATCTGGCTCTGGGTACCAAAATGATAAGATCCTCGCCGGAAGGTTTAGATCGCAGCCTAGGAACTCAACAGAAATGACTCGGACGCGATGCGGAAGCAAACAAACATAACTGGAACAAAAAACGACGATAGGATAGAAGTCCAGCACTTCTAATTCGACCCTTCAAATGACGTATTCCAGACAAATCTCATATACACCCCAAGAAGCTGAAGAAATATCGACCCTTCAAATAATGTATTCCAAATAAATCTCATATACGCCCCAAGAAACTGAAGAACTATCAATGCAGAACTGATGAAACTGATACGATGGAAAGATCCAACACCTTTGGATTTGAAAGCCTTCAAGTACCGTAGTCCATATTGAAATCTCCTACGACCCAAGAAGCGGATTGATCCAACAACGAAGGATATAGTCGAAGACGCCACAAACGGATGTGAAAGTCCGGTTGATAAGTTAATGTTGAATTTCAAGGTAATCCACAGAAATTCATGAGTTTTCAGAATTGGAGAAATAACTCACAAAATTATTATTGAACTGAAAATTGAATTATTTGTTCCATAAAAAAGCTTATATATAGGCAAACTCAAATCCTAATCAGGAAATCAAATCATAATCTAATAAGGAAATCAACTCCTAATTTAATGAGGAAATCAACTCCTAATTTGATAAGGAAATCAAATCCTAATAAACTAAGGAAATAAAATATATCTAAAAGATAGAATCCAAAATTATTAAAATAACTAACTACCAAATCTTATCAAGATAAAACAAATCTTCAATGAATCTTCTTGAAATATCTTGATAAATCTTGCCCACTAGATCTCCATCACCATAGGGCACTTTGAGGTTGTCCATGATGTCAGAAGCATTATCATAGGAATGATGATGTTGCTGAAGCACCTTAGACATCGTAGTCATCATGTAGCATTTCACTAAATTATTTGACTTGACCCACTTGTTATAGTAGTTCAACTCCTCATCAGTCGATTCATTAGTGGAAATCGCCGGTCGTAGCTCAGTAAGGACAAACTTGTGCTCCTCTACAACTAGGATATAATCCAAGCTGCGTTTCCATTCTTGGAAGTTAGGACCAGTTAACGAGTTTTGTGCGAAGATATTAGTAACGTTGGATAACAACATATCTAAAAACATTAAATAAATACATAAATTAAAACACAATTGCATACTATTGAAACAATCAAGTATTGTAACCTTATGATAAAATCAATACAATTGTTTCCTCCTATTACCTTAGTAATTTTATTGCATGCCACACATGTGGACGTTTACAACAAAACCACTTGGCCAGACTGTGTCTTTCAATTCTAGTCCTTTAATTCTAATGCATGCCAGTTACCTTAGACGAATGGAATTAATAATTAGTGGTAAACTTAGACCATGTTATCCTATTGAGTAGGGACATCACAAATGAATTATACTCTCGAAAACATTTACCCTGATACACCACAAAACCAACCTTTCATATAAAAATTGATTTGTCATACATACTAGGTCCATGACGCATGATCTCTTATAACAAGGTTGTTTCATTTAATTCAATCCTAGAGAACTTGTGAAAGATCAAATATGCAAGCTACACATGTAGGCGTTTACGTATGACCTCCCACTTCTCACACGAATTAAATGTTTATTTTAAGAAATCTCATCTATTAGAACTTATGAATAATAAAATAAGAAAGCTACACATGTAGACATTTACTTATCGAATTATCCACTTCTAATAAGATATCGCTTTGTGGAAGTCTTTTAAATTAAACTGCTTAGTTATTTTCATTCATAAGGTTCGTTTGCGCACAAATTATTTCATGTTGCTATAAATTATGACATTACTAAAATTATATCATGTTGAGCATGAATACTGAACTTATAGGCATAATTTAATTGCATGAAATAAATCACATAAGGATGCTTTGAAAGAAGTAAATAATAAAACTGTAAACGTGCTCCTATTATTTACAACATGCTTGGATGCAGTGCAAATAATAAACAATCATATCATATGAGAACTGATAGTAAAACAAATAAAACTATCCACGTGGCCATTATGATATGATTACAGAACTAAATCCTAACTATTACAAATTGGGATTTAATTTATATATCTTTAACTAGGCTCCCACTACTTGACTTGAGATCTACAATTGAATCTGAAACTGGGCCTTCAATTCGAACTAGGCTCAAATTTGGACAATTGTAATCGGGATCTGAAAAGCAGTTGGGCCCATGTACACACCACAAACCCTAGTTTGCGAGTACAGGACTCGATGGACTACATCTAGCCAGTCGTCAGCCACCACCGCCTGACCCGCCGAAAAATTGCACATGAGTCGTTTGCAAGATGCATGGCTGTTGTCCGCACTTCCAATGGCTATTGTCGGTCTTGTTGGAGCCCCCGCCGATGTCTGCCGTTCGCTGGAGATCCTCGGTGGGGAAGAATACACAGAGGTGCAATGGTCTGCCTGCGCGCACCGCGAGCAAACCCTAGGGTACATGTAAGACTCTCCAAGATACCGATATACGAGTACATGAAAGACTCTCCATCATAGTACCTCAAAGTGATACAAAAATTTGTATATACCTCCATACCTTCATTAAGCTTACGATTCAAGATTTCTTTAATGTTAGATAAAAGGAACCGATCTCAGTTAGGTCCTATCATGCGTACCGAACACACCAACATGCCTAGAAACAAAGATAACCTGCTTATTGCTATGTATGTTGCAGCCTATAGCAATAATATATCCTGGAACTGTCTCAACTGTGATAACGGTTTGCATCTCACTAGGCCAATTAATCCATATGATCTTCTGTGATCTTGTACACATTGTATGATCTCCCTATCAGCGAGATAAGAGGATAAAGTCATGTGCGATACATTCTTGTCAATGCAGACAAGAGATGAACATAAAACATTAGTGATTCTCAATATATTAACCAAAAACTTTGTTCAGAATATACTAATCGTAATGCTTTCAGTATACAAATCCATCAATATCATGTTGGTATGAGTAGCACCTATCAAATCCTTTAAGCTCTCCTTAGCTATGCAGTCCCACTCTCGTATAGCCTCGTAATCCTTCTCATTATAATGTGGGCCCCAGTTCATTCATGTCACCCTCCGCTCAATTAATGGAATTCTTATAAGAGTTGCTCATTGTCCGTGATTCTTGCCACTGGCGATCACTCTCTACTCCGGCACTTGGTCATTATAGATTATTTTACAGTCCATAATTAACCAAAATAACTGAATGCTCACCCATTAGTGAAACAAGCTGAGGACACAGAGCCACAATATATTCAAAATTTTGAAACTCAGTTCGGAGAGAAAAGTCAAGCTAGCCCTAGATGCTGACACTTAAGTTGAAGTATCAAATTAGCAACTTGCATTTACCTTAATAGTAGTTGACTCTCATTTGTATTCTTTAGACCATGCATTTGACGACTTTAAGTTTTGTCACTCCAACTCAGAAGAATTATCCCTTGAAACTCTTTCAAAAGAATTTGCATAAACATAACATTTTGCAAAAATCTAATTATTATAAAATGTATTTTTGAAAGATCAAGTCAGAAAATTGTTTGAGGAGCTAAGTAAAGCTTAGTCTCTTGTTAAAGATTTTAAAAAGTTCAAGGCAGAACATTCAGCTCTCAAAACTAACTTTTATAAACAAACAGTTAAGATAGATGTTTTGAAGATTGAAAACCTTGAGCAAAAGAAAATTATAACAAAAAAATCATGAAAAACTCTTTAAGGACATCTCCCGAGAATGCCAAAATTAAGCATAAGGAAAGACTATCAAGAGTTGTACAATCTATCAGCTCTCGGACACATCAAACCTAGCAATCAGCCAGACAGTCAATTATTTCATGGAAGCTATGTGCAATTATCCGCGCACAACCAGAGGTCAACTCCCCGAGGTTTTGCTAAGGAGTCGACTCGGCCAAGACAAAACTCCGACACCCATGCACTTTTTAACATTGAGCATCTTAATAAGATGCATTATTTAAAGAGAAAAAGCAAGCCGGCAATGAAAGAGTCTGTCGACAGTAATATTATTAAGGTGTCGATTCAAAATGATTCCTGACAAGAGCTAACAATGAAAGGCCTGCACATAGTCAGGTACCTATTACTTAACTTTTTCTTGAAGTATAGGTCAATTCCTTCGTTGAAGCTAGTACAATTGAGAGGGTTTCTAATTCACATATGAAAGCATAATTAAATAACTCAGTCAAAGCACAAACGATTTAAAGGGTTCACTGCACCTTGAAGCAGTTCTTCAATTGTGATATTAGTGTTGAGATGACTGAGAGGATCAAGTTAAGACCTTGAAAGAATAGTGATTGATAGCTTCAAAGCAAGGGAAACTTCAACTTCGAAGTGGTTAACACCAGAAGAAACCAACGGACTCTCTAGTTTTTGTTTGAAGAACTATCTTTGGACACCAACTCTTGATGATGAGCCGAGATAGGGTTAGCCATGGGAACCTTAGTTCTGAGAAATAATTAAGACGAATAAGTTCCTGACTATTAGTAGTGTTGGAAACAATTGAGTCCAAACTCTCAGTAGTTATAATTATTCGGTTTCCAGCCCGTGACGTTGAGATAACTGAGTTCCAGCTTTCAATTATTATTTTTTAGGCTAAGAACTTGAATAGAAGATTGTTGGTTGTCATGTTGACCACTCTGAGTGGGACGTCAAATAATTGATTATTAGTCAATCGCTTAATCGACGAAAGCAGTTTATAACTGAGTCCAAGCTCTCAGTTATAGTATTCGAGATTAAGAGACTCGTTGCCCAATTATGCTAAGATCAACTGAGTCCGAACTCTCAATTGTGTTTAAGTCATATAATCTCAATCAGTTATCCTTTGAACTGATAACTGAGACGGTTTCATACTTTTGACCGTAAAAAGGAGATTAAAAATTCAAATGCATTTAATACTCATTAAAATATTGCAGTATGCCAATAGTTGAGTAATCTTTGAGATTTTACCACATATTCTCGCTATCTAACTCCAATTGTAGATCACAAACTGCATCGAGATATGCAAGGCAGTCGTTGACTGAATCTCAACCAATGAATCTCAAAAGTTAAGGTAATCCCTACCATCAAAAGTTTCAACCAACAAGACAAAAGGACGGATTGAATTTTTTGCACTATATATACCCTTTCATTTCAGTCTCTCTCTATGACATATCTTTTGGCCTTACAAATCCTCAGGCAATAACCTGCTTGAATATGCACATATTTCCTATAAAAACTAACACCACAACCAGAGAGATCTATGAGGGAATACCAGTCATCTTAATGTATTACTTAGACTATATCATCACCAAAAGTCATCACAAATTTAAAGAAACAATTATCAAAATGTTTCAAATTTACAGCAGTTAGCTGTAAAAGATGTCACCAACTTCTTGCAGTAATATGGTACAAGAAAATCAACGAGGTAGAGATGGGGCCTCCACCATCTCTTGTTGTTGTTAACACTAGAATATGGGTGCCAACTGACCTATCTTTCTGACATGTGAAACATGTCTAGTGATAGCCTCTAAGTAAAAGAAAGTTAGCAGAATTCAAAGAGATTCAATCTAAAACCAACTTAACTCGGTGCTGATATTGTTAAAGGGAAAATCTTGAAGTTAATCCTTTTATAATAGAATAATGCAGCCAATTGCTCTATATTTTGTAACTATATCTTTTAATTAAGAACTAATTATCGCCCTTTTTGAATGACAATCTCTTTATTACAAATATTGAACATATTTTGTGACTGAAATGAATATGCGAAACTGAGTGTGGTCAGTTGGAAGTGGCTACCTCCCCATTGTCAATTAATATAACAAGTGATATCACTTTCCAACTGCTCTTGTTTGTTAAGCGCTATCCAACTTAGGAGGAATTCCAGTTTGGTTGTGACCAACTGATGATTGTAACACCCATCTGTTCTTCATATTGTATGACTTTAACATCATCAAAAAGGGGGAAATTGCTAGGAATTTTGTTTATTTTTAATGATTGTTAAAAACATACAGTCAGCTAATCTCTTGGATAGAGCTGACTTAGACTGATCAATGTAACTATTGTATAAGTTTTAAGAGTTGTAATAGTTTAGGTTCTGACAAGGGCCGAAGACATGAAGATTTGAAAAATCATTCAAAAGTATCAATTTCAACCATAACTGGTCACTCAGTTCATAGTTATAAGAAAAGATAACCAACTAGCAGTCAGGAGAGAGCTGACAAGTTGAGAATATCAACAGTTAATAATTCAAGAGGACCTAGAAGTTGAATTCAAGAAGATCTTTAAAGGTAAGCACAACTTAGTCTATGGTCAACTGACCTTCCCGTTAAATAAACAATACTTTTGTATGACTGATTTAAAGACAAAAGTTATCGGAGTGAACATCTTCGTACAACAATATTAGCCTACAAAAGTATGCATCTTTTCATGCTTTTCTCAAATGCTACAATTCAAATTGAAGATTATAAATACCCGATACAAAGGAAGATAAATATGATGATGCACAACCAAAGTTACCAATTCTTACTGAGAAAAATCAAGTGCACTCTCTCTCTCTCTAAGTTGTTAGATTCTTTCTAAGCATCTAAGCTCAAGTTTTTGCGCTCTCTTAGCATGAGACTTATGCATTTTCATTGATTACCAATAACTATCTAGCTGATCACTTAGAATAGGCTCCGAGATATCACAAATTCATAGGATTAGCCATCAACTTCGACGTTTGTGAAGAAAACTCAAACCTTCATACCATGTAGTTGCGGCATGTGAGATCTCCCGGCTAGTAGAAGATCCAATGCTGCAATCCGAATTCAATTATCAAAGGTAGCTAAAGATATAAAAAAGAAGAGTCTAGCACGTAGCGTGTGGAAAAAATCAACTAATTGGAGAACCATGTGACTGAAAAACGGTTGATGAAGCCTAGCAGTGGAGTGCAGTAAAGCATAGTCAGCACAAGTCTCTTGTTAGAGAAGAAATAAAAGTTGTAACCTGTGTTCAAATACAATGGAAAATTTTAGTTTAGTGACTTCCTTCCATGGAGGAAGAGTGGACATAGGGTATTTTTTTATAGAACTATTATAAAAATTCTTGGGTCATTTATTACTTTCAATTATTGTCTTATTAAATAAGCTAATTTGAAACCTAACAGACATCAATTGTTCGTGTATAATTGAAACTAACCTTTAACTTGTTCAGCTAAATAAAATTTCATAACTATTAACTGGCATTTCAAGAGTTGGTTGATAACAGTATCGGGCCATACAATTTATTTTATCCACTTCCGTACCCGCACTTTATCAAACCTAATCCGGGATCATGAATGATACTTTAAAATTTTAAATGAAATAGTTTTAAAAGACTTTGAAAATGTATTCGTATTAATTGAATTAAGAAATTGAAGAATATCATCATTTAAAATAGGATAAGTATAAAAATATTAAACTATTATCTAATTGATTATAAGGTACTATATAATTTTATATAATAGCTACCAAATTGCTGTATATTCACTAACTAGATTGACCCCTGCGCGTTGCGTAGCGTATTTACAACTTTATCATAATTTATTATCAAATTATATTAATTTTATATACTGTGTAGATTTATAAGTAAAATATTAAACCTCAATCGAGTTTAAGTGAATTTGTGAATTTGTGAGTCAAGTTTGGATCAAATACTCTATTCCACAATGATGTTACACTGCCTTGATTATTTTAACAATTCTTATTACGAAAACAAAAATAAGTATAATTCAGTGATTCACTAAATACTAAGATTATAAATTAAGATTTTATAATAATACAAATTATGGTTATGAAATCAATTTTAATAATAAAATTTTAGTTAAATATAAAAATTAATTATTAAAAAATATTATATACCGGTGGGACCTAATGTTAAACTTAGAAAATTAATCTACACAATAATAAATTAAAATTACAAAAAATTATCAAATAAAAATTGATAATTTTAAAAGTTGAATATAAAGTGGAACATAAAATATGAATTAGCGGATCTCAAGCGAGTTAAAATGCATTCTGTTAATTTCTTATTTATCTTCTCTTATTTCTCTCCACATTTCAAATTTCACGTACATTTAAATGTGTTTTACCTTATCTTATTTTTTTTTTTATCTCTATCAGCAATATTTGTATTATTGAACATTTATATCACAAGAGATATATGTTTATTATAAATATTAAATAAATTACCTTCATGTTATATTTTACAGTGGATGTCCATACACTTTAATTTTTGAATTTCGCATTTGCATAATATCATAACACAATATAATTGAGTTGAGAATATAAGATTTTCAATTGATCTTAACTTTTAACATGAAACTATTTTGATGCTTTTGATTTATTTGCATCCATATGTGTTTATCTCCACGTGTTTAATTAAACTATGTGTTTAATTTGATGCTCAATTGTTTAACGTGTGAATCCAAACCAAAAACTATATTTAATTTATAGCCATAAAAAATTAAAATTCAACAATAATTGTTTATTTCTTGAAGAAACTACACACGCTATGAAACAACCCCGCAAATGGAGCCTAACTAAAAGAATATAAAAATTTGTGGAAATCAGCACCGTGGGCAACGTCATCTTAAGACGGTAGAAATTAATAAAATAGTTTTGACACGTGTTGCAAAAGTGCTGGCGTCATTCACTCTCATATCTATCTATCTATATATATTTACTAGAGTAAAAAATTGCAGAAATAACTGTTCCCGCCAAAATTATAAAAAACATCCATATGTATATTAAAAACATTATTATTATAAATTACATAAAATATAAATGTAGTTGAGTTTGTTTGAATTGGTAAATTTAAGTTTTTTGTCCGGGTTCAAATCCCAATATCAACGAATGTATTTTAAAATTTTTAACTTTTACTCTATTCATAAATTTTATTTTGAACATGCTGACAAAAACTGCCCAAAATTTATAATTCGGCCCAATTTTTTATTTTTTTTCTTAAAAGAAGACGATGTAAACATTTGAATAATTAATAAAACTCAAATATGTGCTCAAAGAATTACAAGTCAAAATTATTTCAAAAGAAGTCCAAAAGTGAAAAATTGTTTATTACACAAAGAAAAGTGTCGTATAACCCAAAAATATTACATGGCTACATAAATTTCATTATAATAAAAGTAAATTGTAAACTCATTTTAAAATTTTATTTTAAAAGATGCTAATAAATACTTGTCAAATATTTATAATTCAGCCAACTAAAAAAAATATAAACATTTGAATGAAAAAAAATAATAAAATTCAAATACCGGTCCAAAAAATTATATTCAAGTTAAGCTCATTTAAAAAAAAAATCTACACATATCCTTAAAGAACGCTACAAAGAAAACTATCGAGCAAATAAAATATTTAAAAGCGATAAATATATAAATATATTAAAATAGAATAGTATAATCGTTCCCGTAAAAAAATTATTTATATTTTTTGAATAATTATTTTAAAAAGTATTAAACTTTTTTTCACTAATGTTGAGCCCCAAAATGATTTCACTCATTTTGGGCCCATTTACAAATAAATGTGGCCTAACAAGCAAAACCATGTCCAGCAGATCATCGACCCGGACGCCTGATCGACCCACTCGGGCAACTGATCGAGTCGAGTCACTCCTCAAATCCAAGCTATCGAACCTCTTCAACAAATAGCATCTCGAAAAGCACGCCAATTGGATAAGGATGAAGAAAGAAATTGCATATCTTATTTCCTACTTAGACGGAATTTATCCTTATTTGTATTCTATTTGAATATGAATAAATCTAGAAAAGATAGAAAAAGATTTATATATATCTTACTATATCTAAATCTTTATTCCTAGTCTATATATAATTATAATTATATATACTAAAGCAAACAAGTCTAGAAAAGGCGGGAACATTTTTTTTCAATCAAGGGTAAATTACACATTTCATTTTTACAATTAATTAATAATTCATATATCCAAAAGATTTTAAAGTACAATATATTTTTCAAAAATCACATTAGTTAATATTTTTTTTATTAAATTAATATGTACTTATAGTTTGACAATATTTGTTACATATAATGAATGAAAATATTAATTATTGATGTGTTAAAATTTCTCGATACATTTATGAATATAAATTAAATAAATATTATACAACTAAACAAGCATAAAATTTATGATGCACAACCAATAAATTATTTTAATATTTTAAAATTTACAAACATAGAATAAGAAATGGTTTGAAATGAACAAGTATATATATTTTTAACTACATAAAAATAATTTTAGTAAATTTGCATAATTTATATAAATAAATTTGCACAATTTATAACTTAAATAAATGTTATATTTTAACTATATAATATTAATATTTTACTAAATAAGTATTAATTTTTTAACTACACAATTATTGTATTTGAACTAAAGGAGTGTAATCTTAACTAAATAGACGTAATATTTTAAATTATACAACCATGAATTTTGAGCTAAATAAATATAATATTCAAATTAAATAAGCATTAAAAACATGATTACTATCGAAAAATAATTGAATAAAAAAAATAATTGAGTCACTGAAGAAAGTAAACCTACTTTTAAAGAACCATGTGAGATTTTAGAAATAAATGTAACTTAAATAGTCTTATAATTTAAAAATAAGGATAACATTGATTTAATAAAAATATAATTATATATCCCAAAATTTATATATTTTTTCAAAAGTCACATTAGTTAATATTTTCTATTAAATTAATATGTATTCATAATTTGAAAATATTTGTTACATATAATGAATGAAAATATTAATTATTGATGTTGATACATTGAATATAAATTAAATAAATATTATTCGACAATTAAACATGCATAATGTTTTTGATTTGCGACCAATGAATTATGTTAATATTTTGGAATTTACAAACATAGAATGAGAAATTATTTTGAATGAACATATATATTTTTTTTAACTATATAAACATAATTTTAGTAAATAAGATAATCTATAAAAATAAATTTGCACAATTTATTACTTAAATAAATTTTATACTTTGACTATATAATATTAATATTTTATTAAATAAACATTAATTTTTAACTACACAATTATTGTATTTGAACTAAAGGAGTGTAATCTTAACTACACGGTCGTAATATTTTAAATTATTCAAGCATGAGTTTTGAGCTAAATAAATATAATATTCAAATTAAATAAACATTAAAAACATGATTACTAGATGGAATACATAACTAAATTGAACATAAATAGACAAAAAAATAATTGAATAAAAAACCTACTTCTAAAGAACCATGCAATCTATATACTATATTAAAAGAAAATAGTGATAAAAAAACTGTTCCCGCCAAAAGTTTTTTATACTATTTTTATTTTATTTTTTATTTATTCTATTACAACATACATATCCAATAAAAAATAAGAAAAATATAACAAAATTATATTTGTCATTTCTTCACTAAATCTCTCACTAATTTATTATATTTATTATTTTTTTAATTATTCAAATATTATATTTTTATAGGATACTATTTAAATCAAATTTCATAGACTTTATATTTGATATACTTCTTTTTATTTTTTATAAAGTAATATTTAATATTTTAATGTAATATTAATGATTAAAAATTATATATATTTAAAAAAATCGCTAAAAATATCAAGATATATAACTTTGTTAATTATATCTTAATATCTTAAAATAAAAAATCATATATTTAACTCGCACATAACGCGGGTGTAAATTATCACATCACGACAATTTATTTTTTTAAAATTTGTTTTAGTTGATATATTTTTAAATTATAGCATATACATATATTTCAATAAACAATAATAACAATTTTAATACACAATTAAAAAAATTTCAACAAAATCATGTGTTATTTTTCGGTAAAATATTATATTTACACTAATTTATCTTAAAATAATCCAAGTATAATGCTAGAAAATAATACAAATATAATTTTTAAATGTTAATTTTGTAAACAAACTCTTATTTATATAACTTTTGTGTTTTACCTACTTATTTTGATTTTATCGAATTTATATATATATTTACCTTAAAATTATATTTTAATATAATTAAATAAAATATTAAATATGTAATCCGTGCAATGCACGGGGTGCAAATCTAGTATTTTAGAAAGAAATATAACTTAAATAGGCTCACAATTTAAAAATAAGGATAAAATTGATTTAACAAGAATATAATTAAATATCTTAAAATTTATTTACTCTAATATCATTGCATTCAATTTGTTCCTATCTATTATTTATAATCTTTTGTCATAAGATTAATTCTCATTAATCATTATTATGATCAATTGGCCATAAGATGTGTAAATGAGAGGGACACCCCCTCCCACTTAAATTATGAACACAAATTTTATATAAAAAAAAATTCTCATTATTATTATATTTATACACGTTCTAATAATTGCGCCAGATCCTAGTAAAAAAAATTAATTTAAAAATTTGTGTTTTGACTTAAAAGTTGTATTTTCTCCTATTTTCATAATTAAAGAAATTGTGTTCTTTAATATTAAAAGTGAAAAATCATCATGTGCCCAATTTATTAAAAAGGTATTTTATTTTATACAAAATTTTTAAAAAATATATAATATCTCGAGATGTCAGTAAATATTTATTTATTTTGTATAAACTGAATTTCAAATAATTTGTATCAATTACCACTATAATCAGATATTAATTTTCTATAAACTTAAATTATAATATTTAATATATAATACTTTCGTGCAACACACGGATGAAATACTAGTTCTGATTAAAAGATACTAGTAATATATTCCGAGGTTGCACAAATTTATTACTTATCCATCCTGTCATATTAATTTTGATCCTTTTTCGTTTGTCTTCATATTATTATTTATATTTTTTAAATTAAAAAATTAATCCACAATTATTAAGAAATTATTATTTTCCTTGTCTCTATGTTTTTAGTTATTGTATCAAAAACAAGCAAGACTATTAAAGTATCACTCCTCGATTAGAGATCTGTGCGTATACTATCTTATAATGATGAAAACTTATTTTCCTTACAAGCCGATTTGTATGAAGAAAATGAGATCTTAATATAGTATCAGAGCCGGCTCACTTCAATGTTGGGTTCCCCATAAAAGCTCTACACTGCGTGTGAAGAGGAGTTAAAATATTCTGATGATGGGATCCCTATGAAGCTCCATGTTATGTTTGAGGGGGTGCGTTAAAGTATCACACATCGATTGGAGACCTGGGCGTATTTTATCTTATAATGAAAAAAAATTCATTTCCTTATAAGCCGGTTTGTAGAGAGAAAATAAGATCTTAACAGAAATTAATGTAGTGGGATGGAATGAGTATATTTTAAATATTATTAAAATAATTAGTGTACAAAATGTTATTTATGGTTTTTACTTTTTAGTATGTAATAATGTACGGCACAATATACTTCTGAGTATATTAATGTTTGTGTTGCATGGAAGCATTTTATACATGTCAAATGTATAGAGAAACATAATTTCTTTTTCTATATTTATATTATATTTGATAAAAGAAATTGTTCGAATCAATTTAACGAAGTAAGTTAAGTAAATGGTTTAAATTTGAGTTTAATAGTATTTGATTGGTAAATTTCTCATCAAATCCATTAAGTATCTTAAAAACATAAAATCCTGGCATTTATAAAATCTTATAATTTTGTTGTGTTTTGTACAGTAACTCTTTGATTGACTTTATTGTTACAATAAAAGAATAAATATGTGTAAATATAATTTTCTTTTGCGAATAAAATAATTATTTCCTAACAATAATAATTTTTTAAAATAGTTTTGAATTCAAAAAATAATGATTGTATGAATGTCTTAAGAATCCGCATCAATAATTTTTTTTTCATTTAATGTAAGCTGTTGCGGGTATTTTTGTGTTTTTTAGGAAGCCCAAGAACAGGTTAAATTTCTAATATAAAAAATGACAGAATAGCTAATGAAAATAGAATTAGCGAAACTATCGACGAAATTGAATTAACACAAAAAAGAGAGAGGAATTCCAGGCGGAGCGAACTGCTTCGAACTGCAAAGATTTGGTATTTTTGGACTGGGCTTGATGATCGTGCGTTCTTTCCTTGTATCTCGATCAGCCTCCAAGTGCGTCCTTCAAAATATATATAGAGCTTCACATAACGGCTTTCTCCTTTAATTCCGTGATTTTCGCTAGCCTTTATTGCTAATTTCATTCCGTTAGGCATCAGTTTCCGAGAGATTTGCTTTCCATAACTATGCTCGCCATTTTTAGGTCTATAATCGTTCGAACTGCCTCCCCATCGAACTCCGTCTATCTAACTACTTCGGACTACGACGATTTTCCATATCTAATCATAGATCCACAGGCCAGACCCATGATATTCCTGGGCTGAAACATTAGACCTTTGTATTTTGGGCTTTCATATTTTCGACCCCAACATAACCGATAATGTAAGTTTTTTCTATCTATTGTATTGATAGTAAATGCATTTCTTAAAGTATAAGTAAATTTACACTTGTGTATTGTAACACCCCTCGTAAATTTTAAATGTAATTATTGAATTTCCGAAATTTATATTTTGTTATCGAATTAATCGGGATTTTGCGATCGATTTATTTTGGGAAATTATTATTTTAATAATATTTCTTGCCACCTCTTTTTATTGGAGGAAATAAATTATTAATTTATGGGCTTAATTAATGACGATTAATTATTTGGGTCACCGACATTTTCGTATCGAGATAATATCGATCGATAAATATTTGTGGATCGACGAAATATCACGGTCTCCCGTGCAATGACACGAAGAGACGTGGAGTTGACGTGAGGAGATGTTAAAGCAACCGATGTGACAAGCGAATGACAACCACGTTAACTTTTTTGCCTTTTGGTAATTTCGAATTTACTCTCACCTCCATCTATAAATAGAAAGCTTCACTTTAACTTTTTTAACTTTCGGTAATTTCGAATTTACCCTCACCTCCATCTATTAATAGAAAGCTTCTCTCATAATTTTCACTTTTCACTCTCTCTCAAAATTCACCAAGAGAATTCCGGAAAGCTCCGGCGAGGTTCTGGCGAGATGTTTTCAAGGTAAAACTATATTTTTTGGGGATCCTCTTTCGTTTTCTTTCCATTTCCAACCTTAGTTTCTCCATTTTTCATGTTTTATAAGTGGAAAGTTGGGAGATCAAGTGTTGATCGAGCTTACAAAGGTCCATAAACGTCCTAGAGGTATAAATCGAACCTCTCTCTAGCTATTTCTTAAGTTTAAGCATGTTATGGTTTTTGCCCTAGTTAATGAATGTTATGATCTAGGCTTGATATTGAATTTATAAGTACGTATGCATGTTTAGCATGTTATTTTGTGAGCCTACCAATTATATATCGACTTAGGAATCGAGTTGTGGTGATTTTGGAGCATGTTTGGCATATTTACCCTATTTGGAAATGTTGAGGTTTTATTTCGATTCCAACATCTTTGGGTGTTTAAATTCATGTCTAAACTCGTTATATTTGTTAGAAAATCATTTGGTGTTGTTAAAAATTGATTGGACGAGCCCGGATAACCATTTGAGCCACAACATGAAAAATCCGCCGAAGGTAAAATGCCTCTGTTTTGGTCGACATGTGTGGTGTCGATCGACACAGAGCACGTCGATTGACACACACCCATCTCGATCGACACAGCCTTTCAATTCAGAATTTTTAGTGTCAATCATTTGTATCGATCGACACGAACTGGGATGTCGATTGACACACTTGGTGTAGATCGACACACATGTTTCCGGTCGACATATTTTTCATGTCGATCGACACAACGCATATCGATCGACGTGTGTATCGGTCGATATAAATTTCAATTAACACAGACGCAAGTTTCAGAAAATTAATTCTTCTTTCTTCGACCAAGTCGACCTATCTTCGATATCCTTTAACATCTCTTTTAATGATTAACATGGAGAGCTATTCTATTCTTTATCGCTCTCTTCGAAACCTTTTTGAGTTGAACCAATTTCAATTGATTGATCAAATCTATTGCAACCTAAACTTTTCATCGAAACAACTTGATGAGTTCTCATACTCTCAAGCAATGTGCGATGATTGATAATTGATTATGAAATTCTTTCAATCATAATCCTCGAAGTAATGTTCTTCATTTGACGAAGTCTCGTATTTGTTTAATTAAGTTGAACCATGAAATTCATTGTAAATTAACAGTCGATATTAAATCATGAGCTATTGTGTGATGTTTTACCACTTTGTTCGTCAAGCCAAATTGTCAAATCCTTCTTTCATATCCTTATCCGATGGCTCAACTTGAGAAGTCAAAGATCGATTAAGAGTCTAGAACTATTTTGATGAGTCGGATTTCAGACAATCTATTATCCCTTGAGGATTTACTCGTATTATTTGTTTCATAGGAAAGGGCAAGGAAAGGATTGACAGCTAGAGCAAACATCGGAGACCACACCAACTAAGGTGGGCTTTATTTTACCCCTATATCGTGGGCCAAAGTAAAATCAAATGGTGTTTTCTTTTCAAAGAAATCAAGCATGAAACAAAGATGAATTGTTTTTAATTGTTTTGTCATTTCCTATTGTTTTGTGTTTACTTCTATCCTCTTTGTGGGGGAACTCCACTTAGAGAAGAACATTACACGTGGGAACGTGGATGTTGACTATGCGTATTGCGAGTCCTTAACGATCGTGCCCGGTTAGTTTGATAAGATGCTACGAGTTAGTGCACTGTGATGCTATCATGTTAGGGGTCACGCCCTACATGGACTAGCATTGTGACTGTGGTTGGCGACCACCTCCCAGTCACATGTTTTTGCAGATAGTGTAACTGTTGAAAGCGCGCTTAAATGCATAAATGTTTTGGTGCCATAGGAGGATTTCAAAGTTAAAACCTCATGTGCGACCCGATAAAAGGCATAACAAAATTATATATGTATGTTGTTGGTCCCCGATCAGAGTTATGATATATCCAGCGAAAGTATTTAATTTATTCATGCACGTATCTTGCTAAGGTGAGGACTTAGCAAGTGTTTATCCAAACATTTTAGCTCGAGTATTCGTTAGATTGATTACAGTTTATAGTACAACACTTGGTGTGTTGAGTTTCAAATGATCTAACGATAAACAGATAGAGTAATAAAGCAGTAAACGACACAAGGGTTTTTATAGTGGTTCGAACAACTGTTCTACGTCCACTCTCCAATCCTTTGACTGAAAATTTCACTAGAAGAATGAGTACAAGGTCAGGCCTGATCTCTAACGTTGAGCAGCTCCTCCGTCTGGTTAGCGCGCACCTTCAAGCACCTCAATCTCCAATCTTTGACTGGTGTCGCTCCTTAGAGTGAGGACAAATCTCCCTTCTCCTCGGACGTTGACTGTTAGGAGTTTAATAGTTCTTCCCGAAACCTATCCTTGTGTTGGTGTTTGCCCGTACGAATCACTCTTGCTCTGCAATAGTGACTGCTAGATTCTTTCTGGAGTAGAAGGAATCCCAATATACCTTTTAGAAGATAACCTTCTTAGGTCTTCGAGCTTTTATTATGAAAGCTTGCAAGAAGCGTCAATTGAGAACTTGGCTCGGTTGTGTTCGCGTGTTAGAGTGACTGTTTTTTATCTCTTTTGTAATCTCTTGTATGTACGAAGTCGCAAACCCTTTAATCAATTAAGAATGACACCTATTTATAGGTGAAGATTCAAACGACCGTTTGAATCTTATCCGTTAGACTCAAAGGGAATGCTCGCCTATCTGCATGCTTCCTTTTTCTGCGTCGGACAGACTGATTGGCATATCATCTATCTTTAGCCATCTCTTATCAGAACGGATCCTTTATGGGTCTGAACCCCCCCTTTTTTTTCTTCATGATGATTATTCCATCCTCTTGGTTGGTTGATTCTTCTCATAACTTGTAATCTATCTGATATTTGGCTTTGTAATCTTTCTCTTGATTGCTGACTGTCGTCTGCTGGGTACTGATGTGCGTCGATTATCTCCGTAGTTTGCTGGAGTTCCTTCTTCAACATTCTTGTCACTTCCTTCGCATCTCTCGCCTTTCTGATCTTCAGCAATCTTCTGCAATAATGTAAGTTTGTTGACTCCTTCAGCAAACCCGAATCTTTCTGTTCCTTAATCTATTACAACTCGAGTATGAATTCCTATACAGGACTTTTTATAATTGACTCGATACTGAGTTGCCATAGCTTTGATCCACCAAAACATATCAAACTATGATTATGAATTGGTTTACAATGGAGGAGTCTAACAGTATTCCTAACAATTTCCCCTTTTTGGTGCGATCAAAGACACTATCTTAAGCTTTAATTCTTAACTGATTATGGGAAAGCTGATTACTGAGATTACATGAAAGAAATTCCTATCAAATCTATTCTTAGTGTTTCAACTCCCGTAGACTCAGTATTATTCCTAAACATTCCCCCTCAACATATCAAGGGTATTGCTCGATAAAAAATTTAATCAAGTAAATAGCTTCAAGGTCATATTACCAGGTAAGTACAAAGCATTTTTACGCATAACTTCATCAAGCAATCACATGAACATTTCTAATATGTGCGGTAAAATGACCTATATTTCGATGTGTGAGCGTGCATGTTTGTGGCCATTTTATCCTCATATCATATGTTTTTGTTGTTCTTTTGTTGTGTTTTTGTGTTTTTGTGTTTGGAATGTTGTAGGTTGAGTTTTGAGCATAAAACAACACTTTTGGTTGAGTTTTGGAGGCAAATCACCCGAGCTAGGAGTCAAAGGAGGTTAGGCCCGCCCGAGCGGAGTAGAAGAGAGCATTTTAGAGTTCAGAGACTCCGCTCGGCCGAGCTGAGCTTGGCTTGGTCGAGCCATGCTGGTCAAAGAGCTCGCTCGGCTGAGCTCTACAGGGCCGACCGAGCTACTGCCAACAGAGGGTAGGCTCGGTCGAGCCGTTTTGGACCGGGCGAGCCAGGACAGGATTTTGACAGTTTTGACGATTTTCAAGCCATCCCGGGCAAGCCATCTTTGGCTCGGGTGATACGAGGCTTTGTTTGCTCGTCTATAGAAGGGGGATTCTCGAATTTTTAAAGAACTTTTGGCCATTTTTCATTACGTCAAGTGAGAATTCACCCAAAATTCCATCTCTCAATCCTACTCCATCCTAATCCAAGAGGAGCAAGAGCTAATTCACCATCCTTGGGGAGGAATTGAAGATCAAAGTTGGTAGATCAAGATCAAAGTGCTCAATTTAGGGGAAGAATTCATTCAAACCTATCTCTTGTAATGTTTGGTTTTCAATTGAATATTGTAATGTTGAACATTGGAGGTATGGAATTCTAAATTTCTTTGGATGTTGATTTGAATGAAGGTGTGAGAAACTACGTTGAATTATGTTTGTTTACTTTTCTATTTGTGATTGAATCACACTAGAGCTTGTTCACATGCACTTAGATGTAGGTAATAGCCAATCTAGGTGTTAATTGATACGAATTTTGCAGCCAACACGTGGAAAGAAGTGTCGTGAATAGTGTGAGTTCTTGTGTTCCTTGATCCAATCTATGTGCGGAGATAGGGCATAGGATGATGATTTACATGCTATTAGGAGTGGTCTAGGATCCGATAACGTGGCTGTTTGAGGTTCTTAGTATCATCAACGGTTGATTCACCATGACTGGGGGTTGGCTAGTGTAGGGTAATAGTCCATCCTTCTAGGAATTAAATATGTGTGCATCATAGCTCAACTCAAGTAGATCACACCTAAGTTCTTATCAACATCCGTTCTTACTCATTTGAGAACTTGTGAGACTTGTTCTACCATTGTTACTACAAGTTTAAGTGTTGTTTGAATTACATTTTATGAATGAGGTTGATTGATTGCTATTGTATGTATTTAGTTAGTTCAATTTTGCATTAGGATTTTAGACAAAACTCAATGACATTTGTTTGCCTAGCTATAACATTTCCTTCACGAGTAAGTAGTATTCTATATGGTGAAGTCGAAAGAGCCTTGGATTGAAAATTTAACATGGTTTGTGTGTTGAACTACACGTGCATCATTTTCACACACATCACATTCCACGCAGTTTGCTGATTACACCAAGTGTGTAATTTCAACTTATTCATTTAGATCAGCGTTGGACAATGAGATGTTGTCTTCAACCTGGGTTAGTTTTTATTGATAATCATATATTCTTTCGTACTGTCACATAACCCAAATTGAAATCGAAAAATTGTTCAAACAAACAGCTAGGAGATGTAGGGTTTAGAGAGATATTACTTCTTTGTCGTTGAGGAGTTTGAATCAGCAGCATTCTTGGCACTTGAGGAACCGACAGTGGGCTTCTTCATCTTGCTGAGAGTTTTTGTTATCTTCTTCATGAAGTTGTCCACAAGAGCTTCTTGTTCTTGTCTTCTGATTCTTTCCTTTTCTTCAATTATTCTCTGTTCTTCTCTCTCTTCCTCTTCACGCTGTCTCCTTAGCTCTTCATCCTGTAGTCTTCTCGCTTCCAATTGATGAATCCTTTCTTCTTGCTCCATTATTCTTTCCGCTTCTTCAGCCAACCTCTTCTCTTCCCCCTCTTTGATCGCAGCAAAAATTCCAGTGGAGAAGGTCTCGAAGTTGTCAAGTTGGATGGCAAGAATCTCGTCTTTAACTTCAGACACTTTGGTAGAGATTTCCTTGTGCATGATTGGTATCATTTGCTCTCCGATACTCAGTTCCACCATGGTATGAATATAGTGCTGGAGATCTCTCCGATAGGTGCTGGTATTCAGGGGCTCAATTGCCATGAATGGAGATTCCTCTGCAGGTACAATTTGATTGTTAGTGGTAGACATGAGAGCTGTAGTGGCCAATCTTGCAGTTGATGTGGATGGTTGGTCGACTGGAACCATTACAGAGTGTGTGGTTTCCCTATCGTCTTCTTCTTCAGCAGGATCCTGGTCGGATGACCTTAAGTTCTGTACTCTGAAAGGCTTGCTGGCGAGTTGGTTTAGGATTTTCTCTTTAAATTCCAACATCTTCATCCTATTTTCCTCTTTCTTTCGTGCAACTTGTTCCTCTGCTAACTTCTTCTTTAGTTCTTCAGCAGCAGCCATTTGACGTCTGGTGGCAGGAGATTTGAAATTCTGAGTAAATGGTGGAGAGTCTTCTATGGCGTATTCTGATGGTGGCAGAGATCGATCTCCGATGGCTGCTCTGTGAGCCTTGATATTTTGTAACCTCACAACAACTTGCTTCTCCGTATACTGTCTCTTGGATGTCTGATCCATCCAATCATCAGCCCATTCTTCTTCACTCCTCCAGTAGTTAAGACCCATCCTTGCCATCATGATTGAGCGGTCCTCATAATGTAACTCGTGAGTGGCATAATCAAAGAATCACCATCTCTTGAACTTTGTTCTCAACCATTCTTGATCGGATGACTCTCCTTGGAGTTCAGTAGGATATGAGTCATTGACTTCGGCGGCAAATTGAGTTCCTATGAACATACTTATGTCTCGTGCCCAGGAGATGAGATCCTCGTTCTCCTCATTTCTTACTGTGACGGAGGGACACCACTTTGCAATCCGCTGTGCTTTGAAGTTCCTGTCGGATGGTCTTTCCATGGGCACTCTGTGAGTTTCTTCTCTAAATATAGATTCTCCATCTGTGACAATCCCTGCATCTTCTTCATCATCAGAGCTGGGAAGATCACTGAAGGATATACTTGAAACTTCTGGAGAGCTGGGAACCGGAATACGTTGTTGCCAGATAGATTTTATGGTTCTTTCGAGCACACTTGTGGTATTTGCCTCTGTATTCTAAACTGGAATGGTAGAAGGTTCAATATCCAGTCGTCGTAGATATTGCTCATTTTGAGCTTGCTCACTTGAGGTATCTGCCTCTTCTTGTAGTCGTGCTCTTGACTCAGCATTGAGTGAGGTATTTGCTTCAGCAGTAGGTTCCTCAGCATCTGCTTCTTCATGGACTGTGGTGATCTACTGGGCGTTCTCTAGCATGACTATCTCTGAAACTGCATTCCTATTCTCTGCTTCTTGATTTCCTAAATTAATGGCTGGGATCTGGTCTGACGCTATTTCCAGATCGGCTTCTACCATGATTGTCACAATTTGGCTTCCTCCTTGCGTAGCCAATTGTTCTGATTCACTTTTCTTTTCAACAACAGGACCGCTACCCTCTTCCTCAGCAGCCTGCAACAAACTTCTTTCAGTAATTTCTTAAGCACTTACGCTTCCCCGTAGATCGGTGGCGGGCTAAAATTGTGTTGCGTCACAACCTATTTTTTCCTTTTCCCGGAGTTGTCAATCTCATTGATTCCTTTAGGGCTTCTTTCAGTTGTCGTAGCTCAAGATCGGCAATCATTTCCAGATCCTCAGCGAATGTGACCTTACTTTTCCCTTTCTCAGCTTGCATTTTCTCAACATCTTTGTGAGTGATGCGACCTGTTTGTTCTCCAGCTTGAATTATGGCATTGCGCTCTTCATAACTTTCCATGACTTCTGCGTATCTTGAATCCCTTTCTTCAAGTGTCATCTCAAGTTGGAACTTGGCGTAATCTCTTTGTTCTTGTGCCCTTTGGAGCGCTTTCCTTTGTCGCCTTTTCTTCCGAGATTCTTCCTCATCGGAAAATTCAAGCCTTCGCTTTGCAGTGGCATCTGTGGATTCTATTGTCGTGTCCTTGACGACATCTGAAAATGGTAGAGAAGTATCTACCACAGGTATATTGATTTGAAGAGTCTTACCTAAAGATCCTTTTTGGTTGCTCCTTCTCTTGACTTTCTCATCATCACTCGCTGGTTTCCTTGTCTTTTGTTGAGAACTCCTCTGCATTTGCCTCCTCTTCAATCTGGTTTGATCTGAGTGTTGACCAGTTTCTTGTGATGGAATATCGACCAAATTTTCAAGTTCTGTAAACAGAACATTCTGTTCTGCTTTGCGCCGTTCTTCTTCAAGTTCCTCGGCAGTAAGTGGAGCAGCAGTAGGCATAACCATATGCCATTGGTATGGTCCTTCTTCATCAGAGCATGCCTCTTTAGGATTGACGTTGCTCTTTCCCTTCGGTATCAATGGTTCCCTGAAATTCTTTGGTGGTTGTTGCTCTCTGGTTGGCGGTATGTAGTCAGAGTAGATCAAGTCCTCACTGTGGCAGTGTTTTCCTTCTGGTACGATTCCTTCCAGAAAGTGGCTTATCTTCAATCCAAAGCCTACATCTTGAGTGAACGTGTGATCCTTCTTCACACTCTTGTTCTTGTAGACATGCGCTAACCATTTGGTGTAGATGAACTTTGCCCAATTTCCACGCACTTGATCTTCAATGGCCATCATAACAACGAACTTCTTAGCACTTAACTCAGAGAGTGAGCCCACTTCGCCCATTAGCATCCTTACGACTACTTGCGCTAAGCTTCTCATTGGTTCTGCTAGAGATTTCAATGGTGCTTCTACTTTCCACGAATCAGTGTATGATTCCGACTTCCATCTCAACCATCTTTTCTTCATCTCGGCTTCATCGTTGATTTTGTAGTTGGCAACATCTTCACCATCATTGTGGAGTCCGTACGTCTTCTTCAAAACTTCTGGGCTTACCACAATTTTGATACCCAAAACACTCGTGGTGAAGAATTTCTCATCTTTATCAACAATTGCACGCGCGAAGAATTTCGCAACTATGTGTGGACGAGATTTCTTCTGTTCTGCAAATAAGTATCTCAGCAGGTTCTCTCGGTCGAGTTTACCTATGAGGTCTTCACACCAATGTTTCCGGAACAGTGGCTCGTACAGTATCTTGTCCTTCTTGACTTGAGTGGCCCTTTTCTGTTCGTTGGTAAGTTCACCTGGCCATTTTCGATGACTTATGGCGATTAGACGGTAGTATGGAATAGACTCATTGATATCCTCCGTCTTGTAGATGCCTGTAAAGGTTGGCTGGAATTGTTCTAGTTCTTCGAGCATGTTGGTGTTTTCGCATGATTCGGCAGGGGGACTGGTGCGGTTGGAAGATTCCGCCATTGGTGTAATCTTCTGAGAATTTCAAAAAGTGCAGAAGAATTTTGAATCAGAAGGTTTGAAGGTATTAGGGTTAGAGTTCCCAAACCAAATTCCCTTTATACGATCCTTCTTTAACCGGCATCCACTGTGAGCGGTTGGATGTCCTCTTCTGATATGGATGAATCTACGGTTGGGTAGTTTGTGACGGTTTGCCTTACGTCCTATTTCGTCGGAACTGTGACTGTTGCTGACGTGTCTCCTTAGCATTTGTCATCGCCCTGTGCAAGAGTTACTTTGTAATGAAAGTAAACTCTACAATTTCTTCATCATTAGATAATCTGGCCTTTCGAGATATATTTGAATCAATTATCTCCTTCTTGTTGGTCAACATGCAAGGATGCATGTGTTGAATAATCAGTAATGTGAAAGGCCTATGGTGAGAGCTGGGACTCAGCATACGATTGTATCTCTTTAATAAGAAATTTCATAAAGCACCTATTTTGCTGAGAGCTTGGACTCAACATTCTTTCTTTGCTTTGAGGTGGATGACATAATTTTGGACCTGATTTGCTGAGAGCTTGGACTCAGCATTCTGTCTTTGCGGTCCTTTGTTCAATAGATGCTTGTAGCTTGTTGAGAGCTTGGACTCAGCATTCTTTTGAAATAATTTTCAGCATTCTACCGAACTCTGCTAAGAGTTCATACTCAGCTCTTCGGGGTTCTACTGAGAGCTTCTAGTAGACACCGGATATCTGCTAAAAGCTTGGATTCAGCAGTTCTTCTAGACTCTCTTAATTCAATAAACTTCTCAAGTTCAAGAGTATTTTTACTGAGAGCTCAACCTCAGTATTTGTCAGGAATCTGCTGAGAGCTTGGACTCAGCAGTCAGCAGAGAGTAATTTGCTTGAAATTATTCACCCTTTCACCATTGAAGCACTCTGCTTCCGACAGGGTTGGGAGGACCTTTGAGAAACTCCTATCATTTGATTTTCCTTTTCATTTCTTCAATTTTTTTTTATGGAAAATCATATGTTTTTTTTTTGATAGGTTTTTGTACACAAGGATTGTAATGATCTAGCATTTTGATTTAGGCGATTATTTTGTTTGAGACAATAGAGTATTGTTCTCAAAGCGAGCAATTTATTTATATCATTGATTTGCAAGAGTTACACTTCGCAAAGTATAATACTACAAGTTTACAATGATCAATTTGTCTTCAGACTGCTCCAATAAAGCCTTTGCTAGATCTACTCCTTCTAGGTCTTTTCCCGAGCTCATTGCTGCAAGCTGCCTTGCTTCCACAACAATGTGTTGTCTTCAAGGCTGTGAGATGTCTGGCGTTAGCATATCTTCAGCTTCCAGCCTTGGTTTTCATGTGGACACTTCAGAACATGGAAGAAAATCCAAAGCTCGCATCATTTGCAAGGCTCAGTGTTCTTGTCCACCGTTCTCATCAGCACCAGATGTATTTCTTTTTCTCGAGTGAAGTAGCTTACTCTAGTATGATGTACAGATGTTCCTACACTTTGTAGGATGGGTGACATTTGTACCATCCATGGGTGAATTAGGCTTCAAGTACTATGATAAAATATTGATAATGTTTCTCTTTTACTTGCAAGCCTTTCCTCCATCTCCTCTTTTTCTCTGGTTTCATCTTGAAATCCTTGAAGAAGAGAAGAAAAAGAGATTGAGTATACCCATCTGCATATACCATTTTAGTATGATGCAGAGGAGCTACCCAATTCATGTTATTCATCTTCAGACCCACCTGACAAGTTTTCATCTCACCAACGAGAAAACTGTCATGGCTTGACAGAGTGGACTGCCTATCTCCATTCGATTCTAATATGAGAAAACTCATCGTCCATGGTGAACCGAGAATTGAGAGAATCTTCTTAGATGTGATCTCTTTGAACATTACGATTCTTCCTCTCAATTTGGAGACTTCCAAGTCACGTTGCTCGAACCTATTCTGGAGGTATTTCGGTGACATGGTAAAGGATGACATTTCTGATTTCTTCGAGCAGGGTTTCTGGAAAGATGGGAGTGAAGGCAGAAGATAGATCTAGGGTTTCGAGGTTTTGAGATATGGATTTCCAAAGGAAGATAACTTCTCTTAAATAGACGTAACCCATCCAGTCTCATTACTTCGACTGCCTTGGGAATTGACGGTTTCGCTATATCCTTTCCACGTGGAAGCTATTTTCAGAACTAAATTGTCTCGAGCCTTTGAATGAGATCTTCGATAATGATAGCGAATGTTTATCATTGCTTCGTCACTGGATATAATCTTAATTGATACGTCAGTTGAGTATCCCGATATTTATTCCCATATTTGATCAATTTCCCAAGATTGATTCAGACTTGTATTGATTCAGCAATCTTCTATCTTTTGTTGAGAGCTGGGACTCATCGTTGGGACTCATCAATCATCTGACTTATTTAGCTGAAATCCATATTCTTCTATACTGATCATCTTGACTGCTGAGAGTCGGGACTCAGCAATCTTGTAATCTGCTAAGATCAATAACCTTCGGTATATGACTATAGAATTGCTAAGAGCTGTTACTCAGCAATCTCCTTAAAAACATTTCTTCTGAACAGCGTGAGCTGGAACACACTCTTATTCCGCATCTTCTAGAGAATACCAATAGAATTTCATAAATATTATCAAGAACAGAATGAGAGCTGGGACTCATTCTTCTATAACCTCATCTATTTCCAATAAGCCGAGCTTAAGAGAAAGCTCTTTGAATCTGCTTTCTGCTAGAGGCTTGGTGAATATGTCTGCTGGCTGATCATCTGTTCTGATGTAATCCACTGAGATATCCTTGTTTTCGACATGATCTTGAATGAAGTGATGTCGGATATCAATGTGCTTTGTTCTGGAGTGGTGATCAGTATTTTTCGTGATGCACATCGCACCGTTGTTTTCGCAGTAAATTGAAACACAACCAGTGCTGACTTCATAATCTTGGAATTGTTGCTTGATCCACAGCACTTGTGTGCAACAGCTGGCAGCAGCGACATATTTTGCTTCCGTTGTGGATGTTGCTACAGAGTGTTGCTTTTTGCTGAACCAGCTTATCAGCTTATGACCTAGGAATTGGCATGTTCCACTCGTGCTTTTTCAGTCAATTCTGCAACCTCCAAAATCTGAATCTGAATATCCTATGAGTGTGAGATCGTTTGCCCTGGGATACCAAATTCCTAGAGATTCTGTTCCCTTCAGATATCTGACAATTCATTGTGCATACTCCATGTGTGACTTCTTCGGATTTGCTTGATATCTGGCACATACTCCTACAGCATAAGAAATGTCTGGTCTGCTGGCTGTCAAGTATAGCAGTGAGCCAATTATTCCTCTGTATGCTGTGGGGTCTACGGATTAACCTTCTTCATCCATTGATATCTGACATGCTGTACTCATGGGAATCCGCAGGGTCTTCATTTTTTCTGGGCAGAACTTGCTGATGAGATCCTTCGTATACTTCTTATGATGTTAAAAATCCCATCGTCTGATTGCTGGACTTGTAGACCTAGGAAGTATGACATTTTTCCCATCATACTCATTTGGAAGTTGTTTTGCATAAGCTGAGCAAACTTCTCGCAGAGACTTAGATTTCTTGATCCAAATATGATGTCATCCACATAGATTGGAACAAACAATATGTCTTCAACATCTTTGATCAAGAATAACGTCCTGTCGATCTTCCCTTTTCAGAATCCATTCTTCAGCAAGAATTGTGATAACGTCTCATACCACGCTCTTGGAGCTTGCTTTAGTCCGTAGAGAGCTTTCCTTAGTTTGTACACTTTGTTCCCGCGCTCGAATCCTGGAGGTTGTTCCACGTAGACTTCCTCCTTCAATTCGCTATTAAGGAATGCACTCTTGAAGTCCATTTGAAATACTGTGAACCCATGATGAGCAGCATATGCTAGGAATAATCTGATTGCTTCCAGGTGAGCTACTGGAGCAAATGTTTCGTCGAAGTCTATCCCTTCGTATTGCGCATAACCTTTAGCAACTAATCTGGCCTTGTTGCGAACGATGAGTCCATTTTCGTCTCACTTATTCTTGAATACCCATTTAGTTCCTATTACTGATTGATGTTTTGGACGATCGACAAGATCCCATACATGATTCCTTGTGAACTCTGATAGTTCCTCCTGCATTGCATTGATCTAGTCTATTGATTTGAGTGTGTCTGCTACTTTGGTAGGCTCTTCTTGTGATATGAAGCAGGCAAGTAGTGCATTATGTCTGGTTCATATTGGATCAGCAATATCTCCTAGAATCGCTTGAGTAGGATGATCTCTGAGCAACCATTTGGGTCTTTGCAATTCTTCTACGGGAATGACTTGACTGCTGGATGGTCCGATGGGTTCTTCTGAAACTAGTACATCAACAAGCTATAGAGTCTCCAAGCTCTCTGCTACCCTTGTTGAGTCATCTTCTACAGAAGGATTGTCTTCTGACATTTTGTCTGCTGGATTTTGTATTACTGGTGTAATGCTCTAATCTGCAGCTGTTTGCTCCTGGTTGTCTTCAGCAAGATTGTCTTCAGTAGATCACTCGCCATTCTGGAAACCTTCAGATAGTTGATCGTCTTTACCTCCTTAAGTTCCCTGTTGATCTGTAAGTTCTTCAAGAGATTGTATGGTGACCTCAGCATTACCGATTGCATCACAGGCCTTCTTGACTGTCGATTGATCAGTCAAGGTCTTTAGTAGAGATGATTATTCATTCATTATCCTAGTCGGATCATTTGGTTTAGCTTCGGAAGTATTCGAGCCCGAAGGTCCATTTACATCATTGGTTTCGTGAAACTCATCTCTTTGGCTTCTTATAGTCATGCGCACTAAAGTAGCTTCATAAAAAATAACATTGCATGTTATTTCCACAAGTTTGGTTGTCTCATTAAGCACTCTATATCCCTTATGAGATGGATGTCCATATCCTAGGAACACTCCTTCATCGGCTTTGGGAGAGAAAGTACTTAATTTCGATTTCCCATTATTCTGGATATAACATGATGAACCAAAAATACGAAGATGAGCTAAAGAAGGCTTACGACCATGATATATTTCATAGGGAGTCTTGTTGAAGCGAAGATTCAATCTGCTTCAATTCTGCGTGTAGCAAGCATTCATTACTGCTTCTCCCCAGTATCTTTGACTTAGATCCGTATCAACAAGAATTGTACGCACGGCTTCTTTTAAGGTTCTGTTCCTTCTCTCTGCCAGACCGTTCTGCTGGGATGTTCTTGCAGTGGACCTTTCATGTCCTATTCCAGCATTGGCGCAGAAGTCCATCAATGCTCCATTGAAAAATTCTGTACCGTTGTGGGATCTTATCCTTTTAATCGTGAGCTCCTTGTCGTTATGAATTCTAATTATCAGCTCAGGAAGGATAGTTTTCACTTCATCCTTGCTCTTGAGTAACCTCACCCATGTGTACCTAGAATAATCATCGATAACAACTAAAGTGTATAGTTTGTTACCTACAGTGGGTGGAGTCATAGGGCCGAATAAATTCATGTGCACTAGCTCAAGGATTCTGTTTGAAGTGGCCTTTTCTGTATTTGAATTGAAGGACGCTTTGGCTTGCTTTTCTTGTTGACAGGCTCTGCATACTCCTTCCTTCTTGAAGGTTTCTTGAGGTAAACCTGCAACAATGTTATTTCTAGCAATATAATTGATGGTTTTAAAGTTCAAATGTGTTAGCCTTTTGTGCCATAGCCAGTTTGTTTCTTCCTTGTTGAATGTTATGAAGCACGATGCTTGTTGACCACTTTCCCAATCAGCAACGTAGAGTCCTCCTTGTATGATTCCTCTACGCTTTACTTCGCCGGTGGTTCTATCTGCAACTTCACAACTTGTGTTAAAAAAGGAAACAATGTATCCATTTTCACTTAGCTGGCTGATGCTTAGTAGATTGTGCTTGAGTCCATCCACGAGGGCAACATTGATTATTTGCATTCCATTTTGCTTGATGCACCATCTTCTGATTACTCTGGCCTTGGAGTTGTCACCAAATGAGACTGAGACTCCTCGGAACTTGCGAAGATTTTTGAAGATCACTTCATCTCCTGTCATGTGACCTGAGCATCCACTGTCTAATATCCATTCTTTGTGTTTTCTTGATAATCTTCTTTCTGAACCCTGTTCCTGCAAAACAAAGAAGTTATATTTTTGGTACCCGATCAATTACGGGTCCTACAAGATTAGTTTTCTGGATTATTCCTTTAGGAATCCAGCCTTTCGTGATTTTGATGTTTTTATTGACATCACGTCTCACTTCCCTTCCATTCCTATTGGTATATTTTCGGTAATCAACATAGGGATGTGAAGTAGTGTGTCGAGCCGTCACTGTCTTTTTAAAGTATTTTAAAGTAGACTCTGGCCTCAAGTAGGTGCTCCTTCTACTTGGAGTGTATGTTGGCTTCCTTGCAACCTTAGTAGATTGCTTAGCCTTGCTAGGATTTGTATGAACCGTCCTAGCAGATGGAATAGTTTGCTGGGTAACATAGATTGACTTTGCTGGCTTCTTTTCAACAGATCGAAAGTTCAATCTCTGCTGAGCAGTCAGCTGAGGGATATTGGTCTACCAGCATTTCTGTTGTTAAATGTCTTAACATTTTCTCTCTTGTCTTTCCTAGCGATCTACTGAATCTTCCCAGTGGCTGGGACAAAAGTAATCTTCTTTGACTTACTTGATCCAGCGACGCAAGACTTTTTACTATCAAAACCTATTCCAGCAAAGTTCTTCGAACTTCTTTGGACACTCAAAAATCATCTAAATCTCTCGTGCTTTTTGAAAATTTGTATTGACACACATTTGGCACGGAGTGATTACTTTTCAAAGTTTCATTTTCTTGTCTTAAGGTACTATAACTGCTGCTTAAAATGGAGAATTCGGTTTTTAACTTCAAAAGTTCCTCGTCTGGTGACTTAGATTTATCAATATCACTGGTCAAAATTGAAAGTTGAGATTTCAGAGAGGAATTTTCCTTGACTAGAATATCCTTTAATGCATGAACTTTTGAAAACTATTTTAGCAAGTATTCCACAGTTATTTCATCTGATTCTGAACAACATGAATCTGCAGTGTCATGCATATTATCGAAAATTGATGTAATAGATAGAGTAGTGTTTGTTACCTGGTTTGCTTTGGCAACTAGAGTTGATTCTCCTATCTACTCTTCGTTAATGTCTGCCATGAACACCATTAGAACATCCTCTTCATCTTTTGATGAGTAGTTTTCATCGTCATAATCTGGGATGTTTGGTAGTTCTGTCCTTGTCAGCAATGCTTTGGTGACCGCCTTCGATGCGCATCTTTCGAACAACTTCTTTAGTCGTTCTCTTTCTTCTGGATCTACCTTTGGGCATTCAAAATTCAGATGATCTGGAGAATTGCACTTGTAGTATGTTCTGGTGCTCTGTTGCTGTTTTTGTTGTCTGTTGGTTGAGTCTGCTGGAGATCTTCCTTCTTCCCTTTTGCTTTTAGCAATAGCTTTTGAAGTCTCTTCATTTGTTCCTCCAGCTCGCTCACAGAGCATTCATCTTCTTTGAAATGAGATCCGCTGATGGAAGGAGTGTTGAACTGGACTGAGCAGGTCGATCTGAGTGGAATGACTTCTTTGTCTTCCACTTTTGTCCATCTCTCTTCACAAAGAATGTTGTACCTTCCAACGGTTCTTCAATGTTGACTGCAGCACGAACAACCTCATTCTTGTTGATCTGGGCGATATCCCATTCGTGAGCTTCCAATTGAGCAAACACGTGTTTGGTGTTAATCTTCGACAGATCTTTATCATGTAGACTGGTTACTTTGATGAACCAATCCTCCTTAGGTAGTCTTGAGAGGATCTTTGAATTCATGTCAGGAAGTTCATATGTTCTTCCCAACTTATTTAACTCAACTACAATCTTGTTGAATCTTGCCTCCATGTCCTTGATGGTTTCACCTGGAATCAAACAAAAAGATTCATACATGTGTACCCATTGTTGTAGCTTGTTTCTCTTCATCTGGTCCGATTCTTTGTCCAAAGTGCTGAGAAAATCCCACATTTCTTTAGCACTATTGTACTCCAACGCTTCAGCCATTAGAGTAGGTGACAAGGAACCTAGTATTAGATCCTTGGCGACATAATTTATTTGATCACGGGCTCTTTCTTCTTGAGTCCATTCTTCAAGCGGCTTATCCACCATTACGTCTGGTCCTTGTACGTCCTATCCGATCCTTGTCTTCACCTTTTGGATCTTGATGGGTCCAACTTCGATCACTCGTCTCAACTCTAGATGCACGTTCATTAATGTGATCATCGACCTCTTTTTCCAGGTAGAATAGAATTCTGGAGTGAACTTGGGAAGCTTTGCGTTATGCGCCATTTTCTTGAACCTAAGCTAAACACAGAAACACAGATATGCAAGGAAAATCTGGATCTGGTCCTTGGCGACTCGGAAGCAGCTAGTTTGTAAAGACCAACCGCTCTGATACCACTTGTTGGTCCCTGATTTGAGTTATGATATATGCAGCAGAAGTATTTAATTTATTCTTGCACGTATCTTGCTAAGGTCACGACTTAGCAAGTGTTTATCCAAATGTTTTAGCTCGAGTATTCATTAGATTGATTACAGTTTATACTACAACACTTGGTGTGTTGAGTTTCAAATGATCTAACGATAAATATATAGAGTAATAAAGCAGTAAATGACACAATGGTTTTTATAGTGGTTCGAACAACTGTTCCACGTCCACTCTCCAGTCCCTTGACTGAAAATTTCACTAGAAGAATGAGTACAAGGTCAGGCCTGATCTCTAACGTTGAGCAGCTCCTCCGTCTGGTCAACCCACACCTTCAAGCACATCGATCTCCAATCTTTGACCGGTGTCGCTCCATAGAGTGAGGACAAATCTCCCTACTCCTCGGACGTCGACTGCTAGGAGTTTTATAGTTCTTCCCGGAACCTATCCTTGTGTTGGCGTTTGCCCATATGAATCACTCTTGCTCCGCAATAGTGACTGCTAGATTCTTTCTGGAGTAGAAGGAATCCCAATATACCTTTTAGAAGATAACCTTCTTAGGTCTTCGAGCTTCTATTATGAAAGCTTGAAAGAAGCTTCAATTGAGAATTTGGCTTGGTTGTGTTTGCGTATTAGAGAGACTGTGTTTTATCTCTTTTGTAATCTCTTGTATGTACGAAGTAGCGAACCCTTGAATCAATTAAGGATGACACCAATTTATAGGTGAAGATTCAAACGGCCGTTTGAATCTTATCTGTTAGACATAAAGGGAATGCTCGCCTATCTGCATGCTTCCTTTTTCTGCGTCGGACAGAGACTCTTCAAGTCTCCTTGTCTCTGATTGGCGTAGCATCTATCTTTAGCCGTCTCTTGTCAGAATGGATCCTTTGTGGTTCTGAACCCCTTTTTTTCCTCCATGATGATTATTCCATCCTCTTGGTTGGTTGGTTCTTCTCGTAACTTCTAATCCGTATGATATTTGGCTTTGTAATCATTCTCTTGATTGTTGATTGTCGTCTGCTGGGTACTGATGTGCGTTGGTTGTCTCCGTAGTTTGCTGGAGTTCCTTCTTCAGCATTCTTGTCACTTCCTTTGCATCTCTGGCCTTTCTGATCTTCAGCAATCTTCAGCAATAATGTAAGTTTGCTGACTCCTTCAGCAAACCCGAATCTTTCTATGCCTTAATCTATTACAACTCGAGTATGAATTCCTATACATGACTTTTTACCATTGACTCGATACTGAGTTGCTATAGCTTTGATCCACCAAAACATATCGAACTATGATTATGAATTAGTTTATAATGGAGGAGTCTAACAATATTCCTAACATATGTTTTCGAGCATGTGTTCACTAAGTACAATTTGTATTTAGCCCCTTGCATTATTTCTAAAATGCACAGGTTAAAAGAAGATTTGTAGCAGAGTACGAGGTAGCAGAGGAGTGGAGCTGAAGACTCATGTTTTGTAATAGTTAGATGCGAAAGTGTTTATCTTCATATACATACTTCTTTGATAACTTTTCGCTGCTAGACTCAATGTCTTTTGTTAGACTTTTGATATTATCAAACTTGTTAAACTCTAATATTTGTTTACTCAAGAAGTCAAGATCCCTTCTTGAGGAGGCACCGTAATAATATTTTGCTTTACTTGGGATAAGTGTGATGATTTCTATTTTATTCGCTTGATTTCTTCCTATTGATTGATATCCCAAGTGCAAGTCTCATTCCCAATGTGCCTCAATTCTCTTATCCTTGTCTTGTTTATAAATCGGAGCATGACAAAGTGGTATCAAAGCGAGGTTGTTCTATTTCTTCTGCTCTAAACCGAGGACCTCATTGTTTCGAGGCCTCTAATTTATGCAATGAGTTGAAAACAGTTGACCAGCTCTTACTCTTGCACTCGTACTCGGCGCTGCATCAAGAAAAAAGATTTTGCATAAATTGTTGCATTAAGATTCAAGGCGCAAGCCTTCCTTTTGAAATGTGGAGGTTTTGATGCATATATTGTTGCATCTCTTAAAGATCATAAAGAGTCAATGCATACATCGTTGCATCTCTTTTATCAAAGGTCATGAAGATTTTAATGCATAAATAGTTACATTCCAATTATTAAGGTTTTCAATGCATAAATTGTTGCATTCATGAAGATTTTTTTCATATGCATTGCGAATACTTAAATTATAAAGGCCTTATTAGAGAATGTTGGTCCCAGATCAGAGTACGTATGATGTGCAGCGGAAGTATTAAGACAATTAATTACACTCTAAAACGCGGCAGTTCAGTTTCTTTTTAACTCAGTTTTTATGTGACAATTTTAAAAACACGGTTTAGGTTAATAGTTTTACAGTTATAATCAGTTAACAGTTATACACTTCAACACTTCGAGACAAGTGTTGAAGGTTTCAAGATATAATTGAAAACTGTAAGATGCGTAAAATAAGTAAAACTATAAACGAGACAGGACATTTATAGTGGTTCGGAGCCTTAAGTCCTAGATCCACTCTTCGGATATCTGATCCGGAAATTCACAAAGTTATGAAGATACAGTTCTCACAATCTATAGCCAGTTGCTGTAGAGACCTCCGTCCACAACACAATGGATCACTCGCCCAACCATTTGTACTTCACTCCTTCTTCAGTTCCTCGAAGCTCGGCAATTCCACGTAGTCTCCTCGAAAACTGGCAGTCGTCGAAGATGGATTGAGGACAAACCTCCCTTTTACTTCTCCGGTAGATTGGATGTTAAAATTCTTCCCAGAACGTACACTGGTTGGTAGTTGCCTGTAATAACCTTCTCTTCTCTCAAAAGATTAGGCTGTTGTATTCTTACTCGAAAAGTAAGAACACCAAGAAAGTAGATTAAGTCAGCAGACTTAATCGTCGTGTACACAAGGTCACATGGAGAATCTTGAAGGATTCTTTAAGCAATAATGCCTCGTGTTCAATAAATGAACCATGGAGTTAATGCTTCTTGCTTGAGAGCTTTTAATGCTTGAAGCTTTAAATTCGGCAGAGTGACGGCAAGGATAAAATGTGTCGAAGGTTGTTTTGTCTCTGTTGCTCCTACTATTTACAGTAGTAGAGGTAAAAATAGCCGATAGAGACAATTTGAAGGATGTCCAATCAGAGTTCATCCTTCTTTGAAAAGTAGTCTGCACTTCTACCTTTTCTGCGACACTGTCCAGCTTTTGCAGGGCAGTTTGTACTTGATGTGTAAGACGCCGAACAACGTTGTATGCCAGTCACAACTGAGTGTTTGTCTGTCTTTTATCATTGATTTCTTTAATGTTCTTCTGCGACTGATCGGCATTTTGCTACGTACGCATTCCTTGACGTGAAACTGTCCTGGTTTGAAACTGTGAGCGCCTCTCGACAGTTTCTCTGTGAAAACTGTGTCCACAATTTTCTTTGATATATAAATCTTGACAGGAAGAACTGTCCGCGAAGTTTTTGTAACCGTTATTCTGCCATGTTTTCTTCGTCGTTTATGATTGGCAGTTATCTCGTCTGAATGGCTTCTTCTTCAAAACTGTTCCACAATTTTGACTGTTCTCTTTTCCTAGACTATTACAACTCGATCATCCTATACAAGGATTACATGAGGTAATAACTCTAAGGCCAAGACTTTGGTTTATAGTTTTGACACATCAAAACATCAAATTAAGGTGGGATTTCTACATCAACACCTAACAGAGAACTTAGATGCTTTTAGGGAGCATGTTTTAGTCTACTTTTGCAAAGACCTAGAATAAGCATGGACTCTTATGCGCCATAGTTGACCTTAGAATTATTACATGAGGTAATAACTCTAAGGCCTAGACTTTGGAATATAGTTTTGACACATCAAATTAAGGTGGGATCTCTACATCAACACCAAACAATTTCCCCCTTTTTGATATTGTCAAAACCGTCCCTCTAAGTCTATTTGAGTCGACGAGAAGATGCATTTGATCTGAGTTTACAAAATTTGTCTATCTAACACTGCTCAGAACTGTGCTTCTTCTACACTCGAACTACTCTAAATGATCTTCCCCCTTCATGGGACAATAATTCTCGATTGAAATCAATCAAATTAGAGCGATAAGAGAAGAAAGGTTGCTGATCACACTGGAATATGTGAATTCAGCCAGTCAAGAATCAAGGTAAGAGACAATGAGTAGTTGTCTTCAAACCATCAGTTTTTCACTTTTCACTAGATATGTTCGATTACAGGTACATGAAAAGCTTTAAAACTGCGGTAATAAAAGAAGACATACAAAACAAGACACAAAAATCCATAACCTCTGCACTGCTTGTCTTGATCCTTGTCCTTCTCCCTTTCTCGATTCGAGGAATCTGCGTCCTTTGGCTTTGAGGAGGTTGCGGCAGACGTGGAAGACAGAACAACTTGTGCCTTAAGAACTGCGGTTACTTCTGAGAAGTATTTCAAATCTTGTTCTCTTGAAGCCATTATTGCTTCCAACTGCATTTTTAATTCTTCATCCCGCTTTCTATGTTCTTCTTCTCGCTTTCTGTATTCCTCGTCTCGCTTTCTGTATTCCTCATCTCGCCTTCTCTGTTCTTCATCTCGCCTATCGATCAATGTCAACTGCAGCTTTAAAGTCTCATCTCTTCTCTCTTCCCCCTTTTTGACAAAATAAAAAATAGTAGCTATTCGCTGATCCATCTCCCGTTTGAAAGCATCATAGGGTAGAAGAGGTGCAGCCACAAAAATTGGATCGGGAGACATTGTTTCTTCAAATGTAGTCAGTGCTCTAGAGTCTTCATGGGTTTGACTATGAGAGGCACTTCAAAAAGCAGTAGCTGCTGAGGCACTTCGAAGAAGACATACAAAACAAGATAAAAAAATCCATAACCTCTGCACTACTTGTCTTGATCCTTGTCCTTCTCCCTTTATTGATTCGAGGAATCTGCGTCCTTTGGCTTTGAGGAGGTTACGGCAGACGTGGAAGACAGAATAGCTTGTGCCTTAAGAACTGCGGTTACTTCTG
>JAPKLW010001378.1:52447-75442 GCA_026898455.1 Plectranthus barbatus | reverse complement strand
CGTGGAAGACAGAATAGCTTGTGCCTTAAGAACTGCGGTTACTTCTGAGAAGTATTTCAAATTTTGTTTTCTGGAAGCCATTATTGCTTCCAACTGCATTTTAAATTCTTCATCCCGCTTTCTATGTTTTTCTTCTTGCTTTCAGTATTCCTTGTCTCGCTTTCTGTATTCCTCGTCTCGCCTTCTCTGTTCCTCATCTCGCCTATCTATCAATGTCAACTTCAGCTTTAAAGTCTCATCTCTTCTCTCTTCCCCCTTTTTGACAAAATAAAAAATAGTAGCTATTCGCTGATCCATCTCCTATTTGAAAGCATCATAGGGTAGAAGTGTTGCAGCCACAGAAATGGGATCGGGAGACCTTGTTCCTTCAAATGTAGTCAGTGCTCTAGAGATTTCATGGGTTTGACTCTGAGAGGTAGCAGTAGAAAGCTTAGGTGGAGGAGCAGCTCTGCTTGTTGCTGCCTCTTCCTCCTTTTGCTTTCCTACTGCTGTTGCTGCTTCATTTCTTGTCTTTTCAGTAGCGGCCTCTTCTTCTGCTTTTCGAAGTGCCTCAGCAGCTACTGTTTCTTCCTCTTTTCTCTTTAGTTCAGTTGCTACTTCTTCTTCTTACTTGCGTTTGAGCTCAGCAGCTGTTGCTTCTTCTTCTTTTCTTTTCAGTTCGGCTGCTGCTTCTTCTTCTTGCTTTCTTCTCAGTTCAGCAGCTTCCTCAGCTTCCCGCCTCTTACGTTCGACTTCCTCATTCAGTTCCTTTATTAGCTTTTATTCTTCGATTTGAAGCTGAGAGAGGCGTGTTCTGAACATTTGCTCCTTGTCACCTAACTTTTGTCGCTGGGTATCTAGTTGCTCAAGAGCAGCGTGATATTCAATGATCTTCCTTCTGATGATTTCTAGACTTGATGCTGATTCGCTTGTAGTAGTCTCTTGTTGACAGTCAAAATGATCAACTACCCCTGAATTCAAGAGGGGTTTGTTCTCATTTTTTGCATCTTTAAATGATTTTTCTTCCTCATCAAATTCTCTAGAGGTGGTGTGCTCATCCTCCAGTTGTACTTGTCTACGAGATGTGGTTTGCTCAGAGCTAGATGTCGAAGAGCATTCCATCTCTGCAGGGCATTTTAGTTCTGGGTTCGGAACTGTCTCAGATGGTTTGGAGGATTGACCTGCCCCTTCAAGCGTAGCATCAAAATGCAGTTTCTTGGCAACTGATCGGATTAGTTTATCATGTGATCTGTCTTCTTTTTTTTTCTGACGTTGGAGATGTTCAGGAACAGGTTGTTTATCTTGCCGTGAGATGTTTCCAGAGTTTATCTTTGTTTGTGTCCTCTTACTCCTGTTTCGCCTTTGTTCAGGTTTTTGAGCGGAGGTGCCAGTCCTTTTTGGTTTCTTGGAACCCTTGAAGGGATTCGTGAACTGAATCACAAAGTCCATTAGCCAAGGATCGTTAATTGGAATATCAAAAATAAATTGCTATGCCTATGATTAATCCTAGCATGCTCCTATTGAATATGCATAAGGGGGTTTAAGCGGAATACCTGGATTGCGAAACCCTGAAGAACGAGTGCGCGGAGAGTCCTCTTGATCTTTTTCCCACGCGCAAAGATTAATTTCCTAACAGATTGAGGAAATAAATCTATGAAAATTAATAAGTAATTTTCGAAAACAAGAAGAAGAGAGAAGAAAGATGATAATCCTCCTAATCTGATCTTCTGATCTGTATCCCAACTCAGTTTGAATATCTGGTGAATATTCCCTTCAGATTCCTTTCCCGGTTGGGAAGCAGAATTTCCTCCTCGTTTCTTAGATCAATCGATCACCACAACTCCCAAATTTTGGTTTGCTGTGTGCAACTTATGATCTTGTGGTGTGTTGAGATCTTAGGAACTGAGGCCTATTTATAGGAAAATAATGGACTTCTATTGGGCTTGAGTTTCATGGGCCAGACCAGGGACCAGAATGCAAATAGCAAATAAGGCCTATCAATTAATTAATTCCCATATTCCACCCAGAATATAATTAATTAATTAATATTGATTCATTCCACTAGAGAATCAATACTGTCCTACCTATTTGCTACCACGTTTTGAGGTACAGGTTGCATGGGCTCGGTTTGTCCCCACATTTAAGGTTACATACATTCGTTAATTAATTTAAGCTCTGACAAGCTATTTAATTAATTAACATCTTATATTCCTGAGTCAATCCACTCAAACCTTTTCACTTATGCTTGAACTTAATCAGCCTGCAGAACTTTAGCATAACGAACCTTTTGAGCTGCTCAGGGAATGTCACCATCCTATACGGGATGTGGTTACCTATTTCCAGTACCAGACAGTCATACATAGAATGCTATCACCCAAGATACAAAATCTGCATATACTTCTGTACCTTCATTTAGGTTTAGGACCTCATCAAGCCATAGAGATATAGATTATTTTAATGTCAGATAAAAAAATCGATCTCAACTTAGGTCCTTATCAATGTGTGCCCCACACCAGCATTCCAAGCCATCCAGGATAAGATGTTTATTACCGCGTATGCTGCAGCCTACACCCACAGTTTATCCTGGAACTGTCTCAGCTGTGATAACTATTTATATCTCGCTAGGTCAAACGATCCATACGATCTTCCGTGATCTACTACACACCGTACGATCTCCCTATCGACGAGATAAGAAGATAATTGCATTTGCGACACATGTTTGTTAATTCAGACAGGAGATGAATATACAATATTTATGATTCCCAGTATATTAACCAATCGACCTTGTACATAATATACCAATCATAATGCTTTCAGTATATAAATCCATCAATCTACCACTTATACTCAAAGCATGATACAGGTGCTTTCCAGAGTATAACGCGTCTAAACTAATCTAGCTAATACATCAATCATTCTACGTGGTTAGCTTTGCCCTCAGCCCAAGGTTACGTACATGCATCTCGTAGACCTTCTGAGGCAGAGCCTTTGTAAATGGATCCATGAGATTATCTTTTGTATCAATCTTCTCTACTAGCACATCACCCCTTGCTACAATTTCTCGTATAATATGGTACTTCCTTTCAATGTGTTTTGTTGCTCTGTGAGTTCATGGTTCCTTTGAATTAGCCACAGCTCCTGAATTATCACAATATACCGTGATGGTCTTGGGCAGCTTAGGAATCACGTCCGACTCCAGAAGGAAGTTTCAAAACCATACTGCTTCTTTCGAAGCTTCAGAAGCTGCCACATATTCTGATTCCATGGTGGAGTCAGCAATGCACTTCTGTTTTGCACTCCTCCATGATATGGCCCCACCTCCCAATGTAAACACATAGCCAGAGGTGGACTTCTTTTCGTCTCGGTCTGCTTGGAAATCCGAATCAGTATAACCCACCTCCATGATAGACGAGACAATAGTCTCTAGTCCTTTTCAAGTATTTAAGTATGTGCTTTACCGCGGTCCAATGCTCCTGTCCAGGGTTAGACTGGTATCTTGCTACCATGCCTACAACAAAGTAGATATCTGGCCTCGTACATAGCATTGCATACATGAGGCTCCCCACGGCCGATGCATACGGCACGTTCCTCATTTCATCTTTCTCCCTTTGTGTCACCGGACACTGATCCTTGGAAAGATGTATGCCATGTCTGAAGGGTAACAGACCTTTCTTGGCAGTTTGCATGCTGAAACGGGCAATCACAGTATCCACATATGACCCTTGAGACAAGGTCCTCATTCTCTTATTGCGCTCCCGCAATACTTTTACCCCTAGGATTTATCCTGCCTCCCCAAGGTCCTTCATATGAAACTGTTCGGATAACCATCCTTTTATGTGATGGGTTTTGTATACTGAAAACATTTATTATAATGAGTATACAACGGTTTATTTCTCCTATTTGTTAACAATCGTACATGTATGAACAATAGTATCCTCTTGTCTCACCGATAGGGACTGTTGGTCCCTTATGATCAAAGTCGTCGTGGTTACAATAAAGTACACACACGAAGTGCAGCGGAATAGATTGCATTTTCTTGTATTTAAATTATTCTCAACTCTATTTTAGTTAAAGTTTACTTAGGTTACCTTTTTCAGTTATACACTAGCAACTTGGTCACTAGGTTTTAAAACATAATAGCTCGAAAAGCAGTAACAACAAGACAACACACAATTTATAGTGGTTTGATCAAATGATCTACGTCCACTCCTTAGCCGAATCGCTAAGAATTTTACTAGAAAGTATACGGTGTACAAAGAGTTGCCTTTCCTGTTAAACAATCAGCCGTCTGAAGGTCTGTCTACTTTACGGCTATCTTCCGATACCCCAGACTTTCCTGGTGTGGCTCCGGCTGAGTCAAGGGTGCACCTTCGTAAAACTCGCTTTCACCACTCGCTTGGAAGAGTTTAGAGTTCCCTCCGAACTATCGTGTGTTCTCGGCTTCAATGCCCGCCTTAACCAATTTCTTCACAAGAAATTGATTGCTGGATACTTTCCTTAAAAAGAAAGTGATCCCAATGATTGAAGATTCTTGAACCAGTTCAAGAATCACTCAGAAGAATGTCAGACGTAGTGAGACACTCTGAATGTTGAAGGCCTTTGGATATCTCTGGATTGTACCTTTCAACTGGACTGCTCTCTTGCCTTTTTGCTTTTTGGAATCTTTCGTATATCGAGTTTTGGTTAGAGAGTGAGCAGCACCTGCATTTTCCTTTGACTTGCCTTTTATAGCGGTGTCCTCGAAGTTTGAGTCGGCAGATCCGTTTAGACACAACGGATCTTTCTCCTTAAATGCAGGTAGCTATTTATTTACTTTTCTGCTTTTGGACAGGCTTTTCCGTCCTACTTCTAACATGGCTAATCATCGCGTGTTGGTCAGAATGGCGGTGTAGCAGTTGTTCTGGTTTGCTTTGCTAAGCTTCTACTGGTACGGGATGGTGGATCTCTTTCAGCATGCTTCTGGTCTCAATGCGCAGCAAGTGCTTTGTCTGCTACTCTGATTTGGTTTGCTAGCATCTTCAGCAGTTTAGGATGTGTTTGTCGAATGCTGACTCCTTAGCATTCTGTTATTGCTAGCGGTCTTCCTTTAGCATTCTTTGATGTTTGCTGAGATACTTCCAAACAGCCTATTCTATTACAACTCGATGTTTACCCTATGCAGGACATTACATCAGTTGCTAAGCTATGCTAATGTTCAGCAATGATCGACCGTCTACTAAGGTTTGATCCCACAAAACCTTTTACAATAAGATCCTAAGGGTAATTCATGAATATTTTCCCAACAATTTCCTCCTTTTTGGTGCGATCAAAGCTTATTAGGGATTGCTGAGACTTAGCTTAGAAGTTAAAACAAAATTACAAGCAAAGCATTCAACAACCATTTAAACATCTTTCGTTGAGTACACAGAGAGTGTATTTCAACTATTGTTCATACTCGGTAATAAAAATGATAAAAAAAAATGATAGAAAGTGACCTTAGTTCTGAGCATCTGGTGGAGGTTTTGGCTTCTCAAGAGAATCAACTTTCTTCATCGTCATGGCCATTAGTTTCTCCATCTGTTCAATAGTGCTCGTTGGTCTTCTGTCTGTTGTTCTGCTAACTTCATTCTCCGTTCTAGCATTGCACGTTCAAATTCTTTTTCTTTCAGCAGTAGCTCAGCTTCCTCAGCTTTTATCCTTGCTTGTTCAGCAATCCTTCTTTCTTCCCCCTCTTTGAGAGCATCCAAAACAGAAGTGGAGAAGGACTTGTGTGCGTCAAGATCGACGCTGAGAGTCATCACATTTGTTTGCACCGTAGACACGGTTTCTTCGACATGTGTGATCTTGGTAGCGACTTGACCAACTTGTTGCTGAACCTCTGAGACAGAGGTTTTCACTCCAGAGATTGCTCCTCGGACATCAGCAACCTCTTTCAGGACCTCTTCATTGAATCTGGCTTGCTGGATATCGCATTGATGTAGGGCGTTATGAAGTATGTTGACAAGAGATTGGAAGCTTACTTGGACTGGTTCGGCGTCAATTGGATTTTCAGAGACAACTATTTCAGTACTGCTTGCTAATGTAGTAGCTTCACCATCTTCTCTTTCCACTGTAACAATTGCAGATGCTTGAGCTGCTGCTTCAACTCTTTCCTCAAAACAGAGTTCATGCATGATGTAGTCATAAGTTTTCCATCGTCTAAATTGTCTACCAAGCACTCTGCCTTCCTCTGTTTCTTCATGAATCTCAACATAAAAGACTCCTGCAATGTCCCTATTTACTTCTTGCTCAACGAAGGCTAAGATCTCATCACTCCAATATCTGAGATCAGCATTCATATCTTCATTAATTGCGACAGCAGCACACCAGTGTGCTACTCTTTGTGAGCGAAAAAGTTTGCCAGGTAAACCATCAAATGGAATCCTCAGTTGTTCATTTCTCAAAGTGGGGTATTTTCGAAGAGTTTTGGCATCAAATACTTCGGTAGATTCCCCCTCAGAATCAGATTCTGATGAACAGGTGGATTCGTCCAGAAATCCAGCAGAGGAGAGTTCTTCTTCTATCGTCTCTTCTCCTTGATCTTCATTACTTGCATCGACTGTTGTCCCCTCAGTAGGATGGACTTCTTCAGCAGTATCTGCCATAGTTTCGTCAGCTGCAGTAGATTCTTCAGCAGTTGTTTTCATAGAATCGTCTGCTGCAGTAGATTATTTAGCAGTGTCTTTCTCTGTTTCTTCAGCATTTGTATTAGCCATGTCTTCAGCAGACGGTTCCTTTCAAGACCCAACAATATTTTCCATATCAGAAGGTTCCTTAGCATTGAAGGCTCTAGATTCAGTCTCCTCAGTGTTTTCCTTAGCAACATGCTCTGCAGTAGGCATGTTCGTATCTGCGCTTTCCTTAGAGATTTCTGATGGTCCTGCATCCTTATCTTTGGAGTGTGTGTCATTTGTCTCTGTTCGTGGCGCATCCTCCTCTGAGCTACTGTCTTGAAAAGGTGTAGCAATTGGTTCGCAAAATTGAACCGATTTGCCTTTGGAGTGTTCCGTGGCTTTGAAAGCGCCAAATTGAATCAGCGTATCTAGCTCTTTATCAGTCATGCCGTCTGCTGATGTTGTAATCTTCGTAATGTTGCTGACCGCAATAGGATTATCCATTTCTTTTTCTGTCAAAGTAGAGTCTATTACTGTCTTCCCTTTCTTTGCTGCTCTGTTTAACTCTTCAGCAGCTTCCTTATCGGGTGCTTGACTAGTATTCTCCTTTTGATGCTCTCTTTCTAGATGAGATCTTTTTACTCTCTCGAAGTTCAGATCCCTTCCTTCGAATGTGATTCTATCCATCTCCTTTCTGTATTCCTTCATTTCCTGTGCCCTCATGTTTTCTGCACGCTTTCGTTTAGTTTCACGTACGCCTTTCAAACGTTCATCAAAACTTTTAGATGATAGGGGTGAATCAGGTACTTTTTCAGTAGGGACAGTGGCTAGCTCAGCAACTTTGCGTAGGCGCTGACGACTAGACCTTCTGTTCCTGGTGGGAGCAATATCCTTTTGTTGTTCATTAGAAATTGGAACAGCAAGTTGACCAATCACGAGTGGCTGCTGGAGTGCGGCCTTTTGGTCCATAATTTCCTCAATCTGTTCGGTTGGTATCTCTCCGAGAGCTACAATATCATCAAGCTGCTTAAAGCATTGCTCTGTTTCAGCGTTCTGAGTTACTGCTGCTATTTCCTCAGCAGAGATAGGTGTTGCTATCTGCAATACTTGTTCGCCCAAGGAGCGTTCGTCTACTTCCTCATCTGAAGTAGGCTTGTCCGCATCCACATTGGATTTACCAGTCAGCTTCTTCGGCTTCTTGTAATCAAGAGGGTTGGCTGCTTTTCGTGTGATTGGAATGAAATCAGTGGAGAGCAACTTCACTCCTTGATCAATTTTTGTTGAATGCATGACCAATTCCAGAAACTTGCTTATTTTCAATCCAAAATTAACATTTGATGAAAAAGATCCATCCATAGATATGTGGTCGTTCTTCTTGGCGTGCTCTGCCCATCGTTTGAAGAAATACTCAACCCAATTTCCCTTTACTTTGTATGTGAGAGCCATCTTTACTGCATATTTCTTAGCAGAAAGTTCGGAATATGATCCGGCGTCGCATTGGAACATCTTGATCACCAATTCAGCTAGAATTTTAAATTCATCCTGTAGGGTATTAATGGGTGTGGAAGCCCGGAATGTAATCTCATGACCTTTCCTATCCTTCAGTACTCCAGGCTTCTTCCAAGAATTCCAATGTCTTTCCATCTCATCATAATCCGTTACTTTGTAATGAGATATACGTTCCCCCTCATTCCGAAGACCAAAAGTTTTAGCAAGAACTTCGGCACTGACTTCAATGATACTTCCATAAACACAAGTTTTAAAGGATTTTCCATCTTTACTCATGACTGCTCTGGCATAAAATTCAGAAACCATATGCGGATGAAAATGCATGGGTTCAGCGGATAAGTATTGAGTTACCTGTTCGCTATCGAGGATATCCATTATCCAATCTGGGATATGTTCAGCAGCAAGACGTTTATACCAAATCCGATCCTTCATGATTTGAGCCAAACGCCTCTGATCCTTTGTGTGGCCGGCTAGGGATTTCTTCTTAGCCATCATAACAAGCTGTCCATACGATATTGAATCATCAACATCTTCTTTCTTTAGAATCCCAGTAAACCCTCGTGCATGCCGCATATGTAAGGGTTCTTCAGAATTTGGTGGAAAATTGAAGGGACGTGGTTCATTTGATTCAGGGCGATGGTTCTGACAGGTAGATTTCTGGGATGATGAGGCTATAGAGTCTGTGGCCATGTTTGTGAGGGAAAATCTGGAGTAATTTTTCAATTTCTATGGAGACTTTAGGATTGGGGATTTTGTTCTGACTTTCGAAAGATGAGAAGAAAATGAACAGTGATAAGAGCAACGGTAGGGTTAATTTGAATGTGAGATCTAACGGTTGAGGGAAAATTTGCGAAGTGTTAGATCAATAGTTCAGAATAAACGCGTCTTTCCATATGGCTTCCCATGCTCCGAGAAACACTCAAGTGTTTCTAACGTGGCATCTCCTCAGTTGATGCCTCCGTTTGCATGCATTAAATACACCTGATCGGGTCCCATCAAGTTTGAATTTTGAGTCATCCCGCCTCAATTTAGGATATATTGTTGTTTCTGAACTAGCAGCCGTTCAAGGATGCTGATAGAGGATGGTCCCTCTCAGCATTCTAATTTTCAGCAACTTCGGAAGATCTGCTGAGTCTATGAGAGCTCTTATTTTGAAAAATGTGATGATGAGATCCTCGAACTTTTCAATACTCCTTTCTCACTATTGCTGGAAAAAAAAATGATTTGACTTCCCATGCATACACGTCGATCCCTTTATTGGCGACATTTCGTATTCCAAGAGGTGAATCATTGCGATCTTCAGACAAATTTTTCTCTTTCTTTGCGTCATAATTGAGAAATCCTCTATAAATACCTCAGTTTGAGATTATCGAAACATCTCAACTTTCCTTCTTTCCTGATTCACACTTTCAATCTTCTTCTCCTTCAAGAAAGTCAGGTTCCTTTCTTCACTCATGGACTCTCCTCCACGAACCATAGATATCAGACGCAATCTGGTCTTGGATGAGCCAGGTCTGGATCGGTATTACATAGATGATTGTAATGTGGCTGGGAAGATCATATCTACGTTGTAGTGGGGGGTCTTTCGCAATTTGTTTATGCTACTCCTCACCATTTTCAAGAGGAAGTGTTGAGGGATTTCCTCAGTGATTGCCATGTGGAACCAAACGCAATCTATGGGGTGTTCCATGATAAGCTTGTCCATTGGACCCCTGACACCTTTGCGGTTGATTGCGGGCTTCCTCGAGGTCCGTTGTCTGTAGAGGACTATCTTGCAGAGGAAGTGGCTCCAGAATGGCTGGCATGGGAGAAATGGCGTCATTCTCCTCGTTTTGATTTCAGCCCTGACATTCCTACCTCTGGCCTCCAGACATCATATTGGGTCATGTTCCGTATTGCCCATGAAATCCTGCTTGGAGAGGAGCCTTATAAGCCATTGTCGCCTTTCTGAATGAATTCCGTAGTAGATCTTGTATTTCCTCTTTTGTTCGGCTGATAGTGCCGTTTCTTCCTTTTGTAATGAAAACCTGCTTCAAGGCATGTTCCTCTTTTGGTGAAGAATATATGAATATTTCGATCTCTTGATGTTTTTTTATGACAAAATATAGATGTGATCTTCATTCCTTCATAGTTTGCTGAGCAGAAACAATTTTTCTGCTGAAAGTTGATAGGGGCATATCCGTCATTTGCCATTTGCTTAACAGACTACATATAGTAAAGTCTCCCATAATATGCTGAAAGTAACATAAGAAAATCCAAGAAAACCAGAAAGAATGAGAGTAGTATCTCATTCATCCGCAGCAATATCTAGTTCCATCATGCCCAATTTGATGCATAGTTCTTTGAATGTTGCCTCTGCAAGGGGCTTAGTGAAGATGTCTGCTATTTGATCCTCAGTACATATTCGCTGAATATCAATATCCTTCTTTTCTTGATGGTCACGGATAAAATGATGTCTGATATCAATGTGTTTTGTCCTGGAATGATGTACTGGATTCTTTGTGATGCACATAGCACTATTGTTCACAATAGATTGGTACGCATTCAGGTGAGATGTCATAATCTTGAACTTGTTGTCGAATCCACAGAATTTGCTGACAGGAACTAGCAGCCGCTACATACTCTGCTTCTGTAATTGAGATTTCTACCGAGTGCTGCTTTTTGCTGAACCAGCTGATCAATTTATGACCAAGGAATTGACATGTACCACTGGTGCTTTTCCTGTCGATTTTGCATCCTCCAAAATCAGAATCTGAATATCCACTCAGGGCTAGACTGTCGGCTCTTGGATACCAAATTCCTAAGCCTTCTGTGCACTTTAAATAACGGATAATTCGCCTCGCTGTGTCTAGATGTGTTTTGTTTGGTTGGGATTGATATCTGGCACATAGTCCCACAGCATATGATATATCGGGTCTGTTGGCTGTAAGATATAGTAGAGATCTGATGATCCCTCGATATAAGGTAGGATTCACTACTTCTCCTTCTTTTTCTAGATCTGCTATACACGCATTGCTGATGGGGATCCGTAAGCTCTTGGATTTCTCTGGACAGTATTTTGCAATTAGATCTCGCGTGTATTTCTTTTGATGAATGAAAATTCCTTCACTTGATTGTTGAACTTGAAGTCCAAGAAAATAGGACATTCTTCCCATCATACTCATTTGAAAATTACTCATCATTAGCTTGGAGAATTTGTCACAGAGAGCTTGATTCTTTGAGCCAAAGATGATGTCATCAACGTAGATTTGCACAAGTAGAATACTTCTTTCGTCCTTAATACGAAAGAGTGTTTGATCAATCCTTCCCTTTTTGAAGCCATTGTCGAGTAGAAACTTAGATAAAGTTCCATACCAAGCTCGAGGTGCTTGCTTCAGTCCATACAAGGCTTTTCTTAGTTTATAGACCTGATTTCCAATCTCAAAGCCTGGAGGCTACTCAACGTAGACCTCCTCCTTGAGTTCTCCATTAAGGAACGCACTTTTGACGTCCATTTGCATGACTGAGAATTCATGATGCGCTGCATAAGCGAGAAATAATCTGATTGCTTCCAATCTTGCTACAGGCGCAAATGTCTCATCATAGTCGATGCCTTCACACTGTTTGTACCCTTTGGCTACAAGGCGTGCTTTATTTCTTACCACCAAGCCTGATTCGTTCTTCTTGTTCTTGAATACCCATTTGGTGCCTATGACATTCTGATGTTTTGGTCTATCCACCAGATCCCATACGTGGTTGCGAGAGAATTCATCAAGCTCCTCTTGCATAGCGTTTACCCAGTCTGGATCACGTAGTGCATCCTCAACTTTAGTTGGTTCTTCACTTGATAGATAGCATGAAAACATTGCAGATCCTTGTCTGGTCAGGACGGGGTCATTGATATTTCCAAGAACATCTTCTAGTGGATGTGCACGCAGCCATGCTGGTCTGATTGGTTCTCCAGCAATTCTTTCTCCTCTGAGATTATTGGTATGTTCTGCATTGACCACTTCATCCTCAGCATCTTGTGTGTTGAGAGTTTGATCCTCAGCATCAGGAGTTTCTTCAGCAGCAGGTACTTCGGCTATAGGAACATCATAGTCTGGACCTTCTCTTTCAGTGGAATTCTCAGCATTTGGTGCCTCAACAGCTGGTATCTCAGCAGCTCCTCTTCCAAGATCTTCAGTAGCATTGATTTCCTCAGCGACGGGGGTAGGATTAGAGGTTTCCTCGTCTGAATCATCTAGCGGATTAAAGATATCCTTTTGGGGATTGGCCTCAGCATGATCGTTAGCATCACTGGCCTGGTCTGATGGACTCGTCTGAATAGGATTACATTCATTCATTGACTTAGTCGGATCAAATCGTAAGTGTTCATGATAATTCAAGATCGATTGACCATTGACATCATTAGTCTCATGATTGTCATCCTTTTTCTCATTGATGGCTCTGCGCAGTAAAGTAGATTCATCAAAATAACATTGCATGTTATTTCCACAATTCCGGTAGTCTTATTTAACACTCTATAACCTTTGTGAGTGGGGTGACCGTATCCAAGAAGTACACCCTCATCCGACTTAGGCGAAAAAGTGTTAAGTTTTGACTTTCCGTTGTTATGGATATAACATGTTGCACCAAAAGCACGTAAGTAATCTAAATTAGGCTTACGATCGTTATATACTTCATAGGGAGTTTTGTTGAATCGGCCATTGATAGAGCTCCTGTTCTGCGTATAGCATGCAGTTATCACTGCTTCGCCCCAAAATTTAGCAGGTAGGTCGGTATCGGCTAGCATAGATCGCACTGCTTCTTTCAAGGTTCGATTCCTCCTTTATGCTAGACCGTTCTGCTGTGGGGTCCTAGCAATGGATCTCTCATGATTTATACCGGCTTCTGTGCAAAAATCCATGAGAATGCCGTTGCAGAATTTTGTTCCATTGTCAGATCGAATCCTTTTCACCGTAACTTTTTTACTATTCTGCTCCTTGAAGATTAACTCGGGTAGAGTAATCTTAACCTCATCTTTGGTTTTCAGTAAGCGAACCCATGTGTACCTGGAATAATCATCAACTACCACAAGAGTATATATCTTTTTACTTACCGAGGGTGGAGTGACTGGTCCGAATAGATCCATATGTAATAATTCTAGGATTCTGCTTGAGGTGTTCTTTTCTGGGTTGGAATGAAATGAGGCTTTGGTCTGCTTTCCTTGTTGGCATGCCTTGCTGTTGGTCCCGGTTTTTCAGAGTATAAAACGTTACGCAGCGGAAATAATGTTAAGTGTTTTCTTGCACGCTACTTACACACAGCTGACAACTGGCAACTGGTCAGCTGGTGCTGGTTACTCAGTACACAGCTGACAACTGAGATCTGTCAGCTGGTGATTCAAAACTTAGAAGATTTAGCCTTGTTTGCACAGTTATATATCAGTTTCAGGATATACTCCAGCACTTGAGTGCTGGGTTTAAAATATGAATGAAAGACAAAAAGCTGATAAATAACAAAGGATTTTTATAGTGGTTCGATCAATCGATCTACGTCCACTCTCCAGTCGAAGCACTGGAAATTCCACTAAGAGTAATCAGGTACAGGTCTCCTACGATCTATCTCTAGCTGGTGAATGCCTCGTCCACCAGTTCACTAGATCAACCGCTCCCGGTCCTGGATCCTTCTTCAACTCTCCTCAGCTAATGGAGTGCGAGCACGTCACTTCAACCTCCACAGCTAGCTAGGTGTTTTAGTTCTCCCAAGAACGTAACAGTCTCTACGGCAGAATGCCCGTAATAACTCAAGTGCTGGTAAGCACAGGAGCTGCTGTGAACTCTCTCGAAGGAGAAAGAACACCAAGTGAGATCTTTAACTTACAAGCTTAAAGCTTGAAGTCTCGTGTTTGATAAATCAACACACGGAAAGCTTTATGAAAAGCCTCGAAAGTACTTTATGCGATTTTGCAATAATTTCAGTTCTTTCGGTGGTTGAGCAGATTAGTGGAATCGTGGAATGTTTGAATGTTGGTGGTTGCGACGTATTTATAGCCGCAGGAACCGATTCAAACTTTCTAGCCGTTTGGATGCATCCGGAAAGGTGTCAGACCTCGGATGTCCTTCTGACGGTGGTAGGTATGCTTTTCCGGAAAGGACCTATACCTTCGACCGCTTTATCTGACACAGATCTCTTTGTGTCAGAACGGCTCTTTCTGTCAGTCCGAGGAATAAGACTGGCGTCTTGTGACTGATAGACTTTAAGTTATCCTTCCTTAAAGTCATACTTTGTCAGTCGATTCCTCAACGAATCTTCTTTTTGTCTCTACTACGCGGGGAGAGAGAATCTGGAATTCTGCTGGTAACATCTGACTGGTAGATCATACTGGTGATCTTGTACTGGCAGTCTCTGCTGGTGACTTGCCCTGGCATCATCTAAGTCTACCAAATCTCTGGATGTTAACTCTTTTCGGAATCTCCCATGACTGGTGAAATCACCGCTGGTGAATAGTGTAAGTAGGAACACGCATTCTCCTGGTAAGGTTTGTCAGCCGCCTGCTGATGAAACCCTTCCCAACTGGTGAACAGTACCCAGTCATAAGCGCTTCTCATGCTGGTGAACAGTGTCAGCACGAGTCTTGATCAGCTGCGACTTACAACTCAAAGACCTAAACAGGACTTTACATTTAAGACTAGAGCTATGTAGAGACAACTGACGCTGGTAGGACTTAGGATTTGATCCACCAAAACTATAATCTAAACAAGTAAGCTACTGGGGGAGGAAACCTTAGACAGATTTCCCAACAATTTCCCCCTTTTTGGTGCGATCAAAGCCTAACCAGCGAGCACTCAGCTGATGAGGAAAGTTACAAAGGATTTCAGGGTTTTACAAGTGAAACCTATCAGATCTAAACCCACGAAATTACTTCCTCAACATCAGCTCTAACTAAAAATCTTCCCCCTCAACTAAGGAAAGATATTGCTCGTTTAAAAATATGGAAATTAAGATCTTAGCAAATAAGCATGTAAATAAATTTAACATGCAAGACGAGTGCTGGTGCTGATTACACTGGATGTGTAAATTCAGCTGGTAAATAAAAACTTTGACAATTGTTGGACAATAAGAGATTGTCATCAACTTGTCAGTTAACATTCCATTATAGATTTAGCAATTACATGTACATTGAATGATAACTGACTAGTCTATGGCATGGAAGATGATCCTGGTGACTGAGTCCGAGCACTGGTGATAGACCTCAGGATCTCAGTGAGTGCGGCCATGTCTTCCTCTCTCTTCAGCCTCCATTCAGCAGCAATTCTCCTCTCTTCAGCTGCAAGGCGCCTCTCCTCCTCAGCAATTCTGGCTCTCTCCTCTTCAGCCAGTGCTCGCGCCCTTTCCCCCTCTTGGATCCGCGCCAAAAAGGTGGTAACACCGGTGGTGACAGATTCAAGGCGCTGCTCCACATGCTCTTGGAAGGAGGCAAAACACTGATCCATCCTGGCATCAATGAAAGCAAGAAGTGCTGGAGGATGGATCTCAGAGAGTGGCTCCGCGGAAACTTCCATGGAAGTGGAAGGCGCATCAGCTGCGGTATCAGCCATCTCTGGTGCGGACTCAGCTGGTACCTCCACTGGGGCGGGCTCCTCCGTGGGCACCTCAGCTGATGCTGGCTCCTCCGCGAGCACCTCGGCTGGTGCTGGCGGGTCTTGTACAAAAACAGGTGGGGCAGTGAAAACAGCCAGCTGCCAGTCCATATGATATGGGGCAAGATCGCCCATGACCATTGGAACAGGGGGGACGGCAGTGGTCAGCCACCAGCCTCTCGAGGGATCCTCCTCCACTATGTGGTCTACCAGCAGAGAGCTGGCAGCCATGTCAAAGAAGATAGCAAAGTATGGAGGGATCCTGGGGAGAGTGACAAGTACCCTGATGCGGCGGAGAGCGTATATCAGCTGATACCCTCGGCTGGTGCTCTGGAACTGGAGGAAAGGTAACTTCACCGGTATTGATCGTGGAAGGCCTGAGGATCCAGTCAGCTGTCTGTAGAGAGCAATCTTCTTCAATCGGCGCTTGATTCGCCTGATAGACAGCTGGTGGTGGCCTTGGGCTTCAGTACCCATAAACTCATTTGCCCATTCCTCCTCTGCTCGCCAGTACCCAAGCCCGAGCCTGGCATACAGCACTGCGTGCTCCTCAACATTTAGCTTGCGCTCGCACCAGTCGAAGATCCTCCATCTCCGGAACTCCAGGAACAGATCTTCATCAAGAACGTCAGCCAGGTCCCCAAACCTGGTGACTAAGTCTTCATCTACAGCTCGCTCCACTTCAGCTGTGATATTTTCAGCATATTCATATAGAGAGAGGTTGAAGTACTCCACTGGATGCAGGGGCAGGCACCAGTCGTAGATTCTTGAAGCGTATATTGACTGGTGGGGGAGACCGCTGGTGGGGATAATGTAGAATGCGGAAGGCTCCGGCACTCTTGAATTTTGAAATGCCAGGTCCCCGCGGTGCTCCCACCTGTGAATCCCCGTGACCCTCGCCTGAAAGGTATCTTCATCGATCAGGTGATGAAGGTGGATACTCAGCATGTGAGAACTCCTCTCTTGACGCACACGAGGCGCTGATGCTGGTGTGGGTGCAGCTGGTCGTCCAGAAGATGATGATGCTTCTGAAGGGTGTGGACGACTGTCAGCTGGACGAGCCTCAGCCTCAAAATTGGGGAAAAGATCCCTTGGCTCCATCCGCTGCACCCTGGAGTGATGTACCACTGGTGAGGATTCTTCTTCGGAAATGATTATGACTGGCGCAGCTGGAGCAGCTGGCTCCTCACCAGTAGTCTCCATTGCAACTTCTTCCTCCTCAGCTGGGGCAGCTGGTTCCTCGTCCCTTAGCATCTCTACATCATCAGAATCTGAGCTTACATCTGAGAAACTCGCCAGTTTTTCCGGGGTGGTCGCCCGGACAACAACTCCTCCACTGGCACCCCCTTGCGCGGCCAGTGGGACTTGAACCACATCCTCTTCTGGTTGATAACTTTCAACCAGGGAAAACACGTCCTCCGATCCCATGTCCAACAGGCGCGTAAAAGATTCATCTGGTAGGATCTGGCCCGGAGCTAGTGCTGGTGGCACAGCACTTGAAGTCTGGGCAACAGTCCATTTGCCCTTGGCAACTTGTTGCATTTGCTCCGCCAGCTGCGCCTGACGACGGGATTCGTGCTCAGCCTTTATCCTAGCAAAGGCTTCATCGCGGGCTGCCAGCTCAGCCTCCCTCTTTCGCTGGTCGGCCAAGGCCTTCAGCCTTGCCTGAGCCTGCTTCTTTTTGACAATTGAAGCTGTTCGTTCCTTCGCAGCTTGCACAGCCAGCTTCTGAGCCTTCGTCTTGATTCTCTTACGTTTCCTGGTCATTCTATCTATCGTCTCCTCCTTAGTCAGTCCAAGGATGGACTTCTTGACTGGTATAGATATCTTCTTTGATTTTGGAGCATAGATGACAGCTGGCTGGGGCTGCTGGGACTGGTGCAACTTGGGCTTCTTCCTTGGTGAAGACCTGGTGACTGGCACCTGAGCTGATGACCCAGTCACTGCTTGCTCCATCTCGAGAAATGAGGATTCCACCTCATACTTCCTCTTCATTTCTGCCTTCGCCTCAGCTGTCAGCGGAAGAGCTACAGCTGGCACGGCCTCATCTACTGGTTCTGACTCCTCCTCAGAAACTTGGTCAGCAGGGTCCACAGCCTTCTTGCCTCTCATCCGTTGAGGCTTCTTGTAGTCTGGGCCAGGAAGTTTGACCCTGGTGACTGGGATAAAGTCGGACCCGACCAGTTGCTCCCCTTGGTCGATTCGGTCCCCCATCTCCACCTCCAGAATGTGGCTGATTCGCAGGCCAAAAGACACTGCATGGAGGAACCTGCCGTCAGTCTTGACTGTGCAGTTCTTCTCCACATTCTCCAGCAGCCGGCCGAAAATGAACTCGGCCCAGTTTCCATATACGCCATCTACCAGCGCGCACATAATGGAGAACTTCTTTAAGCTTAGTTCGGCATAGGAGCCGACCTCGCACTGGAGCATGCGCACCACAATGTCGCATACCATCTGCCAGTATTCGTCCATCTCTGACTTCTTCATGCCAGTCTTGAAGATAGTCACCCCCTCCTTCTTCCATTCAGTCCACCTCCGCCTGAACTCCACCGTATCATCCTTGAAATACGTCGCCACCTCCTCACCAGTACTCCTCAGCCCAAAGAGGTTGGCTAGGTACTCTACGTCGATGGTGATCAGGTGTCCGAACACCGACGTGGTGAAGGATTTCCTGTCGTCAGCTATCACCGCGCGAGCATAGAACTCGGCAACCATATGTGGGTGGAAGTTCCTGGGGGTTGCCGTCAAGTATGGTCGGAGCTGCTCATGGTCGATCATTTCCATGAGCTCCTCGCCGTGATGCTTCTCGGCCAGTTTGTCGTTCAAAATCTTCTCCTTCTGGACTTGGGCGGCTCTGATCTGGGAGTTAGAAAGGAGATGTTGGGTGGCCTTTTTGTTCAACTGAACAAGCTTGTTGAAAGGGTAGGTATAATCTATGTCTTCTTCTTTCACAATGCCAGTGAAGGTAGGCATGTGTGATTCGGCTAATGGTAAGTCTAGATTCAAAGACTCAGTGGAAGAGGATGATTTATCAGCAGCGGTTTTGGATGAAGATGCCATGTTTTCAGGGAATAAGTGTTCGGAAATTTTAAGGAAGATGAATGGAAAAGATGTTCAAAAAATTTGAAGGAATGATAAGAGTTTTTCCGATCACGAATAACAGCTATTTATACTGGTGCCATGCTGGGATGAATGGACGAGATGAATTCGTCAAAAGTGAGGATCGACGGTCATCAGCAGGCACGATTCCCTGTAGCGACGTGCGTGGTCGTGCTGACGTGGGATGGTGCGTGTAGCTGACATGGCACACGCTGATTGGTCGCGAGATTGCTTTTGACTGCGCAGTCACTGTGCGCATTAAATGTGGCATTAAATGCCGCATTAAATTCGAAGATATGCACACGCAAGACCAATTTTAAACCTTTCCCGCCATTTCTGCGACAGCTGGCACGATTCTTGGACTTCAAGACAACGTCAGTTGAGAGCTGGGACTCAACTGGTCATCAGTAGTATACGTGGTCATCAGTAGTATACGCCAGTCGCATACTTCCCCCGCCAGTATGGCCTTCTTACCAGTTGACAACTGATACTCACAACTGGTTCCCGTGTACTTTGACAAATTGAGAGCTAGGACTCAATTTTCACCAGTCGTTGATATATCACCAGTTGTCTGCTGACAACTTGAAAGATTGAAAGAATTGAGAGCTTGGACTCAATTCATTCCTCATAATCTTCTCTTCACTTCTTCATCATTGCTTGGAATTGGGAGCTGGGACCCAATAAGTTCTGCCAGTAGATACCACCGGTGGTTTTGAGCCACCACTAAAGAAAACATGAAGACTAAGAGCTTGGACTTAGTCTTAATCAGCATCCTTCAGAAAATCAAGAACGGAATGAGAGCTGGGACTCATTCTTCCTCAACACTAGGGCTCGCATCAATCTCCATAAGACCGAGTTTGATGCACAACTCCTTGAATCTTGCTTCTGGCAAAGGTTTGGTGAAGATGTCAGCTAGTTGATCGTCGGTTCTGATGTACTCTACGCTGATATCCATCTTCTCGACATGATCACGTATGAAGTGATGTCGGATATCTATGTGCTTGGTCCTAGAGTGATGAACCGGATTCTTCGTTATGCACATAGCGCTGCTGTTGTCGCAATAGATGGGTACTCAACCAGTGTTCACTTCATAGTCTTCCAGTTGTTGCTTGATCCAGAGAATTTGAGCACAGCAACTGGCAGCGGCAACATATTCAGCCTCAGTAGTAGATGTAGCAACTGAGTGTTGCTTCTTGCTAAACCAGCTGATTAGCTTGTGTCCTAGAAACTGACACGTACCACTGGTACTTTTTCTATCTATACGGCATCCAGCAAAATCTGAATCTGAATACCCAATGAGTGTAAGCTCATCATTCCTGGGGTACCATAAGCCAAGTGATTCAGTTCCTTTGAGGTATTTCACTATTCTCCTAGCAGCTTCCATGTGTGACTTCTTTGGATTGGCTTGAAATCTGGCACACACTCCGACTGAGTATGAAATGTCGGGTCTGCTGGCTGTCAGATAGAGAAGTGATCCAATAATACCTCTGTAGCTGGAAGGATCAACCGATTCTCCTTCTTCATCAAGAAAGATCTGGCAACTGGTGCTCATCGGTATTCTGAGAGCCTTAGTCTTCTCTGGGCAATATTTCTGAATTAGGTCCTTGGCATACTTCCGCTGATTAATGAAAATCCCATCAGCTGACTGCTGGACCTGGAGTCCTAGGAAGTATGTTAATTTGCCCATCATACTCATCTGGAATGAGTTCTGCATCAGTTGAGAAAACTTCTCACAGAGAGACATATTCTTTGACCCGAATATAATGTCATCGACATATATCTGCACCATTAGCATATCATCAGCATCCTTGATAAGGAAGAGAGTCCTGTCGATCTTCCCTTTCCGAAATCCATTACTGATTAGGAACTGTGATAGCGTCTCGTACCAAGCCCTGGGCGCCTGTTTCAATCCATACAGGGCCTTTCTCAGCTTGTACACTTTGGTGCCTACTTCAAAGCCTGGAGGTTGTTCGACATATACTTCCTCCTTTAGCTCGCCATTCAAGAAGGCGCTCTTCACGTCCATCTGGAATACCGTGAAACCATGATACGCTGCATACGCAAGGAACAGCCGTATCGCCTCCATTCATGCAACTGGTGCGAAGGTCTCGTCGAAGTCGATGCCTTCACACTGCTTGTAACCTTTGGCGACCAATCGAGCTTTGTTTCTGATTACAATGCCATTCTCATCTCGCTTGTTCTTGAAAACCCACTTGGTGCCAATCACTGACTGATGTGATGGTTTCTCTACCAAGTCCCAAACATTGTTACGAGTGAATTCCGCAAGCTCTTCTTGCATGGCATTAATCCAATCGGTAGATTCTAGCGCAACTCCTATGGAAGTAGGTTCCACTTGAGAAATAAAACAAGTCAGGAGCGCACTGCCGTGTCGAGTCTGAACAGAACCTTCTGGATCACCGAGAATAGCATCGGATGGGTGATCTCTCAGCCATTTGGGAAGATGAGAATCTGCTAGCGTTGGTTCTTCTGTCCTGATGACTGGTGCTTCCTGAACTTCACCAGTCGGAGCTGCAATTGCAACTGGTGGTTGACCTTCACCAGTCGGAACAATCTCTTCGTCAGCTTTACTCTCTGACTGATCTCCTGATCCTTCTGCGATATCTACATCGTCAGCTGGTGCATCCACTCCAGCTGGTTCATCGTCTTCTTCTGGCTCAAAAATTCCAGACGGAATTCCCCCTGGATTATTGCCAGTTCCACTCAGGGAGATTGAGTGTAAGGTCTCAGCAAGGTCAATTGCATCACCGACCCTCCCGGATTGCTGATGGGCAACCGAGGATACTGGTTGTGAAGATGATCCAGTCATAGGTCTAGTCAAACCAGTTGGTTGAGCATTGGAAGAATTCCTGCCCAACTGATCAACGACATCATTGACCTCAGGAACATCTTCAGCCAGTTGTCGTAATGTCCTGCGCACTAAAGTAGCTTCATCAAAAACAACATTGCATGTTATTTCCACAAGTTTGGTGGTCTTGTTAAATACTCTATAGCCCTTGTGAGAGGGATGTCCATATCCGACAAAGACACCCTCATCAGCCTTAGGCGAAAAAGCATTTAACTTCGACTTACCATTATTATGGACATAACATGGTGAACCGAAAGCACGAAGATGATCTATAGAAGGCTTACGACCAAAATAAACTTCGTAGGGAGTTTTCTTGAGTCTGTCGTTGATCCTGCTTCTATTCTGAGTATAGCAGGCCGTCACCAACGCTTCTCCCCAAAAACTCTGTCCTAAGCCGGATTCTGCCAGCATGGACCGGACCGCTTCTTTCAGCGTCCTGTTCCTACGTTCTGCCAGTCCATTCTGCTGCGGTTGCCTTGGTGCAGATCTTTCATGCTTAATGCCGGCTTCCGCGCAAAAATCCATCAGCAGACTGTTGCAGAATTCCGTCCCATTGTCTGACCGTATCCGCTTTACCATAGCTTCTCTCTGTTTCTGTGCTTTGACAATCAAATCTGGAAGAATGATTTTCACTTCATCCTTGGTTCTGAGAAGCTTTACCCAGGTATAGCGCGAGTAGTCATCGACTACCACCAGCGAATAACGTCTTCCTCCAATGGTTTGAGGTGCTACTGGTCCAAAGAGGTCCATATGTAGCAACTCGAGTACCCGACTGGTACTGGGGCAGACTGGCGACTGGTTCTTGAAGGACTTCTTTGTTTGCTTGCCCTGCTGGCATGCTTTGCAAATCCCTTCCTTCTTGAATCCTCCCTTGGGAAGTCCTTCCACAAGATCATGCTTGGCCAGGTAGTTGATAGTTCTGAAATTCAGATGACTCAACCTTTTGTGCCACAGCCAGTTAGTTTCCATAGTACTGGTGGCCACGAAGCATGAATCTGTCTTCCCACTTTGCCAGTCGACGACATATAGTCCACCTTTTCGAATACCTCTCAACTTGGTCTCGCCAGTCATCTCGTCCTTGATCTGGCACTCTGATTTCTCAAAGTGAACTTTGTAGCCATTATCGCACAGCTGACTGATACTCAGGAGGTTGTGCTTGAGAGAGGTGACAAGGGATACATTTATAATTCTGACATCGTCCTTCTCGATGCAGCCCTTGCTAATAACTCTGCCCTTAGAGTTATCACCAAAAATAACTGGAGGTCCTTTGACCTTGATAAGATCTGCAAACAAATCCTCTTCACCA